>JBCEWB010142739.1:0-46137 GCA_039654565.1 Peronia peronii | reverse complement strand
GTGGAAAGGGGTTTTACCCCAAGCCACTCTTTGCAGGGTTTTGGGACCCCCCCCCCCCCCCCCCCCTTCCTTGTCTTACATCAGTAACGTACTCTGCAAAGGGAAGTTAATCTGAAAAACAACTGGCTTATTGACTTCACAACACGCCCCCGCCAGAGCCTTCAGTAGTGATCGAAAGAGATAGGTTAATTGAGTTCAGCGTCGTTCACTGGGAGACAGCAAGCTTCGGCTAGGCTAGAGTACGAGTAGGAGAGAGAACCTCCACCCTCTCACCCGTCATTCTTAGAGGCAGATAGAAAATCTGCAGTGTAGAATAATGGATATTCCACTGAATTTTTTTTACTATCTTTTGATTCCAGCTCTGTTGTCATTTTCATGGATGCGCTACAGAGGTTTAGAGTATGTTATTATCCATTACCGATGGATTTTTGTGTGTCTTTTCCTTTTGCCAATATCTGTTCTCTACGATGCCTTCATGTACATTCGAATGAAGCTCGTTTTTGCACTTAGTTCAGCTCCAAAACAGCACAACAAAAGGGTTCAGCATGTCCAAAAACAGGTAAAGTGTTCACTTTTTTTTTTATAATCCATAATATCTATCTATAGGCATAGACTAGATCTAGCTAAATTAGCTATTTGCACTGAAAATTGAAGTTTCTTGTATCTTTATGAAAATAGTCATATTTTGTAGCCCTTGAAAAACTGATTTCAACGGTACCAAGATCAAGTCTCTAGCTTAATTAGAACTCAAGATATGAATTTTTCAGTCTTGAAAAATTTCCCTACACTTGTGATTAGACTTATTATAGTAAAAAATGAAGCAAAAGTTGAAGCACAATTAGTGATTACATATATCTATATTCTGGTATAGCTTCCAAAGTATTGAAAATAATGGCACAAAATCATATATCACCATGATCGGGACTGTGAGCTGTAAACTGTCTAATGGATAAAATACGTTTATATTAGGTTATTACAAAATTTATGTAAATGTACATAATTTATGCAAATTGCGAAGGCCTAGTTCTTATTCACATCTATGAATGTTTCTAGTGAACACACATTTACATTTACACACCAACCAACACATGAAATAAACATATATAAACATAAAACATTGTTAAAGTAAAGAAAGGCACCAACAAGTACTAAATTCTTATGTAATCATATGGTATCTAATCAGTTTACGCGAATTCTGAAAATTGCATGTGCGACAAGAGACCACAGATCTTCACTGGTCTTCCTCACCATTATCACGTGTAAGGCTTCCTGGTTATGCTGAACTGCAACTCCGTATGCTAAGTGAAATATAAACAAATTAAACTTGCTATCTAGGAAAGAATTAATAGATTGAATTACTAAACTACTCAGGCAAACACGCACACTTTTTCAGCATGCCATTAATGTTACAATTTACATTCACATTTACATTCAACTACGCCTGATATATGGCACATAATTCTTATTCTGTGATCTAGATATTTAGATCTAGATTCTAGATCTAGATCAGACACAGATAATTATGCCTATTTAAGTTCCATTATTATTAATACGAGACAACCTCTCAGACTGAGGAAAGCAGAGAGAGACAAAATTAATTACGAGTAAGTAAAGGCAGAAAAGTTAAGGAGTTGGTGGTCATTTTGGGCAGTCTCTAACTTCTGAAGGCACCTACCTACAGTGCTGAAATTTGGACATAATAAACATGAATGGATGTTCTAATATTACATACATTCACTAATTAATTACAAGAGGCACATTTTGAGTATTAGTAAAGGCAAAACTTACCTAATTTTTAACTTGAAACTGAACAAAATTGGCTGAAGTGATCACTTCGAAATTCACACCACTGCAAAGCCCATCATTTCCCGTTTAAAATGAGCCATCTCACAATGCAGTACGAGCATGTACAAGGAAAATATCACAATTTTTGTGAAGCAACCCGAGCCAAATAGGCCTAAGCGCTCACAGAAACTTGTCAGTCAACTCGGGGGCCGTTACTCAGTGGTTAGCGCCAGCCAGTGCTAATAGCTAAGCTAAATCTAGATCTAGAGTCTACATATTTTGTAAAGAATGTAAGCACCCACATTAACCCTTCACTTCTAGACCAATTTTGCAATCCTGTGCTAAGCATTAGCGATACTGTCAATCTCGCCCATCACTATCCCCACTTGTGCTTGGCCCCATCCTGTACTTTCCCACAGTCAGAAGCGATGACTTTCTTCCAGATTACATGAACAAGGATATTCTTATGCCTGCTTTGGGCTCTCATCACTTCATCATAGTGTGCCATGAATAGATCTGTCAAAGAGATTCTGCATGTGGATGTGAATCAGTGGCCACTGGTCGGAGCATCAGATGAAAGGGGATGGGATGGTGGGCAGCTGACCTTTGGACGTATCTGGTACATCCTCCTGCACACAAGATGCCATGTTTTGGATGTACACTCTAAAACGGTTATTAAGGAAACGCTTACAATGAAATTTGCATTATAAAGAAAGAATCTTTGGGAGCAATATTTTGGTATGTAATTTGTTGTGCTTAATATTCATAATACTATGAGCCGATACGAAAACTACCCTATAACGAATGATTTTCGTTTCCCCCATCGCTTTTTTCTTTCACATGAAGCGTAAGCCAGACCAAACTCAGGTTAAGGACCAGTTTCTTCTGACAAAGAAATTGTCCGTGCGCGCTTCAAGTACTGGTACCTGCAATGTGCTGTACTGCCCAGCAGTTTGACACAAGGAAGGTAAAGCCTGAGGCACAAGTGTGTAGAAATCAAGCACTTACCGTCCCTCATTTCACACCTCACCTGTAGCTCAGGGCCCTAACTGAGTATGATGTACCATGAGAGGATGTCACCTATTATGTGCATGTGTGAGGCTGTTACAATTTCATTGTTATTTATAGGCACACTACCACAGTATCTGAGGATGGATTGGTCTTTGTCTTTTCAATCATACACTGTACACACTTCCACTTGCAGGCATTTGGTCAGTCAAACCAGTCATGTTGTAATGTTTCTTGAAAGCCAGTTTTAAGAAGTCAATAGAGGCATTCGTCAGTTTTATATTGAAAAGTGTGAGCTTCAAATTGGCCATAAAGCTGACAATCAGTGATGAATTCATTGCAACCAAACATGTTAAGCGTAAGAGAATGGGTTTATTGATGCTGCAGTTCAGAAGGACTCTGATTCGTGAAGTTGATGAAAGTGTAATGAAAAAGTCCGATATCTATAGAAAGTATGCCATTTCAAACTCAACTTTGTATATAATCTCAAAGAACAGAACCCAGATTGAACAAAAATTTTAACTCTTCACCAGTTGCAACTGACAGAAAGCGAATGCGCATAGGCAACTTCGAAAAACTGGGAAAAGTTTTGTTAACGTGGCTTATGCAAGCTCGCAAGATGGCCATTCCAGTTGGCAGCCCATTGCTGATAGAAAGGGTGAATTCTTTCGCAAAGGATATGGGCCTAGAGTTTTCAGTGAATCCTGAGACATAAGGTAGTTGTGTGGTTGCATAGTTCTTCAATCAGGGGAGGTAATTCAGTAATTAAACTTGCAACCTTGAAGGATGCATCCCCTGTCGCAATATAGCCTCTTAGGATATAACAAACTAGCGATAAAATGGAATGATTTCCATTCCCCACAAATTTCGTTGTAACTGTTTTAGAGTGTACCTCCTACTGTTAGTAGTGAAGTGGTTAAATATTAAAATCATGCAGACTGCCCCAACCCCTTCTCACCACACCTCTTCCTGTCTCCTGATTTTTATCTGATTATAGACCAAGAGCCCCTGCCCCTTATCCTCCCAATACATCTTTTTTTGCTCGGTATTACATGATGCAGTCAATCTGCATTCATCCCTTTCTGAAAAAAAAAAATGGTAGTAATTTTTGTACGATTGAAAGATTACAATTTTAGCAAGACCATGCATGGTCAAGTAAATAGTTTTTTTTTTGTTGTTGTTGATCAAGATTTCCCTTGTAAATTTTTTAGAAAAAACAAAAGTGTGGCAGTCTAGGAAAACGGGGCAACTGATGTGCATACACCAAACTTATGAAGCACAGCTTTAGTTTGTTGTCAACATGAGAATTATTTCACCGCTTTACTACTATGCCAATTTTGCAGTCCTGTGCAGTACGGTCAGTCTCGCTCCCTCTGTCCACTACTAACCATTGGCTGTGCTCAGTCCTCCCCACGGCACGAGCCAACTGGCACCTGTCCTCTACTTTCCCATAGGCAATCAGAAGCATCAACTGTTATTCAGTAAATGAACAAATTGATGTTTGATTTAGGCCCTCATTGATAGATCATTTGCCCATTATCAGCTTGCAGAGTCTTTCAAAAGATTGTGTGTATAGATGCGAAACGCTGGTCAGTTGTTAAAACATCAGCTCATAGGAGAAAAGAGGATGGTTGATGGTGGCTGACCAGGGACATAATACTTATGTTTTCCCCTTGCATGGGAGATTGATTTTTGGACGTACCTTGTACTGTTATCAGCAGTGAAGTGATTAATAATATAGGCTTACGATCATAAACTGCCCTGTTTCATTTTCTCATATGTTAAGACATCATCTTAGCCAGAAATAACTCTGTGCAAAATCATTTTAAGTTGAAAGTTGAGAAAGAAGAAAAACACACGTGATATGTACTTACATGTGGCACGGGCGTACTTCAAAGTTATAATGTCATCTAACAAAGCAAACTTACTTAAATTGTGCATCAATCAGCATGAATAACAGCGGACAAGGGTCAAAATTCAAAAATTATTATATGGCTTGAGAGTGTCAGTTGTATTTTTTGTGTTAGTAACTGACATCAAATAACAAAAAAAATATCCGTTTTTGCAGAACCACGACAAAAAAACATCACAAATCTTGTAATATTTACCTCTCAAAAAAGTTTTAAGGGCATTTTGAAACTTCTCTAGAGCATTTTGAATGCAAATACATGCTATAATATTATTTTTGACATATTCTTAGAAGAAGATAGTAATTTATTTTCATATTCAGTTATTCAGATGGATTTTTGTTCATTTATATATCCATAATTACATAATATAATTTCTTTGATTTTAGTTCGTGTCACACATCAAATTGATAATTAATATTTGAGATTAAATATTCAAGTTTAAGAGGAGACATGGGTAAGAAAAAATGAGTCAACCTTACAACCAATCAATCAACCTTATAGGTAGGTTAACATTAAAAGTGAAATATTTTATGTGTATATGTTTCTTTGTGGGCCTATCTGTAATAGTTTCTGAGATTTTGAAACTGTAAGATAAATATCATGGATGGAGAAAAATTTAGTTTTGAGAAAATAGCCATTAAAGTTGTGTTTTAGGCTTGTGATGTTTCAGAAATCTTGAAGTGGCACTCTCTCTTTATCCAATAAAAGGTATTGCACTTGAAAGTGAGAGTATTGAACTGAAGTAGTCAAGGGGAAATTTGATCTGATCCAGTTTTTCTCACCTATGTCACCCATTATACTTGAATTTATTTTTTATTATTACATAAATCATAATGTGAATACTGATTGAGTCTTAGTAATAGTATATTATTAAAGCTTCAGAGGTTGGTTCACATCACCTACTTATTTAGGAATGGGGTCACAAGCTACCACATTGTATTGGTTATTGGGAAGATAGTAATCATTTCCTGAAGCCACCTTAGATTGCTTTTGACATCAGTGAAAGATAACAGACTAGCAATGACGAGAAGTCGGTTATTACTATGTATATTATCAGTGTCTAAGGATCATTGTACCCAAATTCTGACACGGACAAACTAATATGATATCACCATTACTATTTTTATTGCAATTCAAGTTTGTGCAGATTTACTAAAGGTGGGCATTATCATCTTACAATATTGTGAACAATCGCAAGTGATTTAGATGTAAATGATATGACTAGAATGCTCTTGTGAATGTTTGTGAATGTTCTTGCATCCCCTATGCAGGCAGTTTTTCCATTAACTGTATCAGACCTTCTCCAGAGTCTCATTTTTGCCAAATTTACAATTGCAAAGGTTCCCTGGCTACAAGTCCATTTCAAATTATTATTTTGCTTTTATTTTCCTTCTTGTTCTCCTTGTTATGTTTCTTTAAGAACTGGTATTCTCATTGTTTTGTTTACAAAAGATGCACAATATATGTCAGATGTTTCCTTGAGTGGTAGAAATAAGAAACCTCAGAGCTGTAAATGCGGGCAATTGCCGAAAAGTAATAAGAATTTAATTTTATAATCAAAAGCACAAATATCCTTGTCATTTCTGTGAACTTTAGTATTAGCCAACCATACATTAAATGACATCAAACCTCAAAAACATTATCCATTGTGGCATAATCAATGATGTCCATATTGGACTTCAAAGCAACAAACATACAATTTTATAATCTTGAAATCTCAAAAAGTTTTTAATAAGGATTATTTGAAACTTTTTTCGTATTGATATTTAATGCAGGCACGTAATGATCTGTCTGGCATGTCAATATTCATGTGAGTTAGTAAGTTATTTTCACACACCAGAGGGTTGTTTTTTTTAAAAATTAATTTTTATTCCATAGTTTATCAGGTTTTAGCTCATATTACTTGCCAAATGAATAATGAGACTTAATATTGGTAGCAATACTTTTACATGCTGCAGCTTGTGGAATGAAATATTGTTTCCAACATTGTTACAGGTGCGGACATGGAGTGATAATGGAAGGAAAAGCCGCATGTGTACCGCTCGTCCAGGATGGGCTACCATGAGTTTCAGGCGAGGCTTATACAAGAAAAGTCTGTGCAACATTGAGATCAATTTGATAGACATCCTTGAAGTGGACACTAAACGACAGGTGTGTTCCTGATCATTTCTTCCACCTGCACATAAGCACTATCACCACCACCACTATCCCCAGCATCAACCCCAACTGAATGCATGACAGATTCCCCCTGAGCCAGTTTCCTGATATTTGTTTCTCACAACAAATACAAACTGTGTCTCTCTTAAAAATCTGTACTCAGTGACAGATTAATTAAATTTAGTCCACCTGACGATATAATTATAACTGCATGCAGTTTCATATTTTGTGGATCATACCATGATTTAGTCTTCTACAGTTATGTAGTGATCTGTATGCATTTAAAATCTACAACATAAACCATGTCTTACCTTATACAGAGGCAGACATCAAAAAAAATGGAAGAATCTACAATGAAAAGTCTAAATTTTACTGAGTAAAAGCAGAAAATGGCCTCTTTTAAGAAAAATGTGGACTAGCAGTCCTGCATGTATAAAAGTGCAAAGGCTACAGTCTTTAGGATAGTGATAATCCTGTATTATTGTAATGATTTGTTAATGGAGCCATAAGTGCCGTAGCATTTAGAATGGTAGAATTACCGTCCCCATTGTTTGTACCTCCAAGAAAAAGGAGAGTGCCAATAGAAACATCCAAGTCTTGCAATCAGAAAAATTATGGTTTAATTATCTCATTATGTCTGTTGACAGATTGTGAGGGTGGAGCCAATGGCTACAATGGGGCAGGTGACAGCTTGTCTCAATCCACTGGGCTGGACATTGCCTGTTCTCCCTGAACTGGATGATCTCACTGTTGGTGAGTGTTCCACCATGTCATTAAAACATCTAGTTCTATAGTAATTCTGTTTCAAGCAGTTGGTTTGACCCAGTGAGCATGGGCTTTAATATGTCAAGATTTTTGAAGTGTATAAAATGGGATATTTTCAAGCTCTGCTGAGACAGTTTTGTAAACTAGTTGTATTCCATTTCTCTTTGATGCCAGGATCAGCATAGAAATTGACGCCACACTTATCAAAATATTTGATTTTGTGTTTTAGCAGTATTTCCATACTTCGATCACTTTCTTACAATATGGGATCTATTTGGAGTTAAAAAAATTCTTTCAAAGACATGAAAGCGTTGCTTTTGTTGGTTATTTTTCATAAAATGCTGTCATGTCACATCCCACTAAAGTCACTGATCAATGCCTGATGCCTCTCAAATTTGATATCAGTACCAAAACTGTTTTCTGTGCAGCAATAGTTACTTCCCTTTTTCTTGGCACTTTTCCATGCTCATTTTGTTAAGTGTCCTGAGAAAATCTGACATTCCTTCTCCTTTCGTTGTACTCGACTTATCTGAAGTTATCATGCATTTTTTGTTTGTTTGTTCTTTTTGTTCAAGTTGTGACAGCATTATTAGTAAAATCTGAAGGAGAACTGAAGAGGTGGTTGTCTTTTGTTCATACTGTAAATAAGTCATTGTCCCATCTAGTAAATAGAGGACAGCAAGTGATATGGGTAGGAGAGACAGGCTAGTAAGTCAGAAGGCAGAGAGAGCTAGAAGGATTGGAATGAGTGATAACCACGCTGATGGTGTATTCTAAAATGAGATGGTCACCGTTGAAGGACACTATCAATGGAAATAAGCTGGATTTGTATAACAAAAACTACATAAAATTTCAATCACAACAAAATGTGGTTTTACTGCAACAAAGACCAGTTTCTTTAGAAAAAATAATTTTATTGGGCAATTCCAGTGTTACGGACATTACATTCAGATGACTTTTGGTCACACTTAATCAATCATGTCACTTTGTCCTAAAGATGAATTTTTATTCTCCATCCACTTGTTTCTACAGAGGTAAGATATTTCACGTATTACCTATATTGCAATCCATAGAGGAGAAATCAGCTGTATAACGGATGTTACAAATTAGGACAAGACAAACAGGGTAATCTTAAACAAGCACAAAACTCTGTGGTTTATCATATGATTCAATTATAAGTTTATTGAGCTCATAGAAAAATAAATGAAGATCATGAAACAAAAAACAGCTTGAAAATATTTTCATTAGAATTAAAGTTATGAAGCAAAACGTGTATAATGGATGTTACGTAACAGATGTTACATTTTTGTCCACTTGTCCAGAATCACTATAAAAATAGTTTAAAAAGTTAAATGTAATGTCTAGAAAAACAAGCAATCTCAAAAATCACTTTTTAAACCAAATAATATTGATTTAAACTTTTATTTATTGGGTAATTCCAGCCTAATGGATGTTAAATTCAGAGAATTGTTTTGGTCATATTTAATCACATCAGTTTGTCCGAAAGTTAAAGTTTATGTCACTTAATCATTTTAGTGGTTCTCCATCTATATGTTTCTACAGGGGTAAAATATTATTACCTCTATTGCAATCCATTAAGGAGAAATCAGCTGCGTAACGGATGTTACAAATTAGGACAAGACAAATAAGGTAACCTTAAACAAGTGAAAAACTCTGAAGTTTATCATATAACTCAATTAAAAGTTTATTGAGCTTACAGAATAAGTGAAAATCATGAGACAAAAAATAGTTTGGAAATATTTTGATAAGATTAAAAGTTGTGAAGAAAATCTGTGTAACAGACGTTACATTTTTGTTCACTTGTCTAGAATCACTATAAAAATAGTTAAAAGAGAAAAACTGTAATGTCTTGAAAACCAAAGAACCTCAATAATCACTTCTTAAATCAAGATTAAATGTATTTAAACTCTCATTTATTTGCAAAGAAAAAAAAAAGAGAGAGAGAAATTTGCAGAAAGAAACAGGTCATCTTTGGAGGCTACAATATTGACTATTAAATGAAGTACATGTAAAAGAAAACCACAGAAAATTAATGTCCATAGTAAACTTGTCTATAGTGGCACAGTCTTTTTTCTACACACCTGATGACTAATTACAGGACAATGAAAATAAGACACATATGTATCCAAATCCTTCACAGGTTTAGTGTTTTTTAAACACAGTTTTGATTGTGTGAATAATTATTTTGAAACCAGCAATTTGTCTCTAACAAGGTTTACTTTGCATGGAGTGTAAGGAAGAGCACAGCTAACTTGTTTAAAAGTTTTGCCTAAAGCTTGAGGAGTTATTCTCAATGTTAATGATGCAGCAGTCAGGTTTTTTTTTCTTTCTTAATCTGCTCTTTGACACCTGATCTCGCACTTGTTTCTTGTGCTGACAGCTACTCTTGGGTCAGCCTTTTCTGTGCCTGGGCTCCTCTCTTTCTTGCGGCATTGGCTTGTTGCATATCAAAGTGTTTTGGGGGCATTTTACATTTTCTATGCTCCCTCATATTTCTCATATAATCTGCTGCTGATGCGAGACCCATATCTGATTTGTCTCTGCAAACAGACATTGATGTAGCACAAACTTTTAGCAACTATGAGTATCTGTCTCTCTCTGTCTCACTACCTCCATGCACTCAGTGTATAGTATATCTTTAAATCAATAAGTGACATGAGCTGACATTGTTTAAGCATACTGGAAAACAGTATTAAAGACCTAAACATTTTTTATTTTATGAGACATATCTATTTTGTGAAATAGTTTCATAAAATTCTGAGTCTATTTCTTTGAAATTTATTCATTTTCAGAACTATGATCTGTATGGTTTCTTCTCTGAATTTTGTTTCATTCCCTCCTCTGCTTCTCTCTATCATCTAACAGTACATTACAGGATTTTTGTTAAGGACTTACATGATAGTGCGATATCTGTGTCAAACTTCACGGGGCACTGGGTTCAAAATACTATATCAGCTGCCAAAACTGAACATGTGTTCCAAAAATGAAAGGAACTCACTCTAATAATCCATGACTGGCTTGATGCAAGAATAGAAAAAAACTGCACTAGCATTTGTTGAAACAAAATGAAACAACAAGGATTGATTGTGGAGATGTGAATTTTGCATGTAACATCTTTGTAACAAATCATGATTATACATGTTGGGTACAGGTGAGTGTGTGCTGTGGGCAGTGACTGGCGGATTGCCATTGTATACACTGGGCCCATGCAAGTATGTGTTGTGAGCATAGCGTGTTAAAGATACTCTCCAAGCATTTTGTACAGTATGGTTGAGTCAAGTCTTTTTTGTGTATTACATCATGTGTGTGCGCACTACGTCACCGTTTTAAGTGTAGCAATGGTGATTGCTAAGGTCTAGAGAATTCTGGTCTCTGAGAACTGAGTCTCGTAGGTTCGAGACAGACCAAGATTAGCTGTTGTCTACATAAAGACTCAGCCAGAGGAAGTGGGAGGAGAGCAAGAAGACAAGAAGTAGAATGCAGTGAGAGCTGTGTGCATCGGAGTTAGACAGCTGCCCTGAAGTTTGTATTGTTGCCAAGCACCTGCAATAAATTCTGCATCATTTCGACTTGAGGATTCCTGTTTTCATTTCTCTTTGTGGTCTCGTCCACATTCACCGCCTGATCACCACTTACAGCGTCACGACAAACACCCATTCAACAGCCAGAGAAAGTTAGTGACAGTCTGTTATGCTAAAAATCCATAGTCAATTGATTTCAGTGAGTGAATTCTCTCCTAGGTGTATTGCACTGATGAGTATGCAGAAGATATAAAAAGATAAGTTATTATCCTTGTAACTTTTCAAGAAAACTTAACTTTAAGGAAAAATGTAATGGACATTACATGAGAATTTTGTGAAATATTGGTCCATGAAATGTACAACAAAGCCTGTGTCAGATCTACATCAAGTAAGGCATTAATATTTATTGATGACCCAGACATGTAGCTATCTTTGTCCATTTTTTCAGTGGCATTGCATGAATATTTTATAGTTTAAAGATAAAGTAAAAAAGATGCAATTATAAGTGTGCAAAAAACTATATTTTCACAGAAAAGGTAGTCTGAGATATTGCGGTGTACTTTTCAAACCATAAATGATACACTAAACATTTTTAGAGTTCCTGAAATTGCAATTGTTTTGTCACAAAACTAACTCATTTTGGCTGACAAAAGTCCAAATTTAATTGTTTACCCTAGATTTCACATTTTATGGAACTGCCCTTTTAACAATCTATATTGTGCGTGCATCAAGCCGAAATAAGTATTTTTTTCACATTTTGCTCTTGAATAAGAATTTTTTTTTTCAAACTTTCCCTTCTCTAGAATGTGAAAATTTGGATGTATCATGGTGGCCTTTTTAGAAATTTACAAAAAGATTTACAAAAAGGAATATTTATAGGAAACACATATGATAAAATCTATATATTGTATGAAAGAAAATTTCTACAAAATTTGACAGTTTTAAATTGACAGTTCATAAGAAATTTGTCTTGTAGAGTAGGGGAAGAATCCAAAATGCTTTGAGTTTAATTGGCTTCCATGATATGTAACTAAGAAAACTATCATAGGGCATCTGAGGAACACTAGTCTATATGATGTTTATAGCAATAAAAGAATTGTCAAATCAAAGTTCTGGATTTTGTCTTTAATTGTCGACTTTGGTTCAAGGCTGGTCATTTCAACATATTTTTTGTCATGCCAAGGCTTGTAAATTCTATACTGTATTAAAAACATAAAACTGATCTCATTTGAGGCAATTTGCTTATTTCGATCTATTCAGATATTGACTATAACATAAAAATTATAGCTATAATGTCATATCCAAAAAATATCAGTATTTCTTGCTGGGTATTGTCAACTATGAATTCTGTTGTATCAACATTTGTAAAATGTATGGAGGATGATTCTTCAAGGCTCAGTTGAGACAATAGATAACTAACTCTTATCTCCTGTCCTAGATTTTGAACTGGGTTCAAGTGTGTAGAATTTCCAGGGAGGGCAGCCAAACTATACCCTGCAGCAAAACAGTGGGGGTGGCAGATCTGTATCAACAAATGTGAAATGTGTGATAAATAAACGCCCACATTATGTCCATCCTGATTCCTATTAGTGAAGCTCTGTTAGAGTTGGATGAAGGTAGATTATTGATTTATTCTGCACTGTAGGTGTGTTGGATAAGGGAGTTGGATGACATTGAAACCTTATCTTTAACTACAAGCTTTTAACAAAGCAAATTTTGTACAATCATAAAAAAAAAATTAAAAATCCTATTTTAATTTACCCAACTGTTGTTAAAAGAAATTGTGTTTCTATTGATCCACCAAGAACCATTGTCTTACAGAGTGGTGGATTTTATGTCTTGTCAGGTGGCTTGATCATGGGTGTCGGTATAGAGACCACTAGCCATCACTTTGGCTTATTCCAGCACTGCTGTGTTGGCTACGAACTTGTCACTGCTGATGGTAGCGTGGTGAAATGCTCAAAGGTGAGAACAAACTGAGGATTGCCCATGTAGTATTTAAGATTTTCCTTTTACAGTTCCTGTTGCTGCACAACCACATGATCTTTCTTGAACACTGTTCTCTAATTTATCGGTAAGGTTGAGCAAGCGACATAGTTTCATAACTTTCAATTAAGCAATAAGCATTTTTCACTAGCAATAATGTTAAGATTTAGATTTGAAACAAAAATAATATGAAAATAGAGGAGTAAGAGGAAGGTGATCAGGAAGGGACCCGACTTGTTAACTCTTATTATAATCTCTTATCACAGTCAGTAAGTCATGGTACATGGCTATGCTGAATTTACTTCCTTTTATTTCTAGCATGAAAAAAACGAGACATTATGTCATTTTCTCGCACAACCTGTGAGGATTTATGCTGATGGCAATTCAGTTGATAGCATTGATAATTTTCTTTGCAGATTTTTATTTTTTAATGTGCTCACAATTTTTGAAAATTGTGCTGAAGCCTGAACAAAAAAAAAAGCTTAGGGATGAACAGTGCTACGTTTACAACAATATAATTTTCTGGCTTTCTTTTGACTGTTGCTTTTGAGGACACTCAAAGATTATCTAAACACACACACACACACATATATATATATATATATAAAAAATCTTCCACTTCAAAAATGATGTCTTACAAATGGATGATAAGGACAGGGATGTTAGATTACTGAATGACTGGATGAAAATCTCATGGCATAGCGCCTGCTGAGAAATAGAACACTACAGGCTTTCCCAGCAGGGGTTCATAGAACAACACCTGATCACTGTAATTTTTTGTACAATAGAAATTTGCTGCTGTGATAGTTAAGAAGCTCCAACAACATGACAGAAAATTAGGGAAAAACAACTTATAACAACTTGTCATTGCAATGTTTGGAAGAACAAGCTATTGTGTGCAAAAGAGCTTAAATGATAGTGTAGAGTTCTTGTTAGGGATGAATTTTGTCTGTAGGTTTTTGCTGCATGGAACTGTTCTAAGGGCCCAGGGAAGGGGTCCAGTCTTGTTGACAGCTATCATAAAAGCTGTATAGAAAGGTCTTTTGAGATAAATAATGTACAAGAATTAGATGCCAAATAGAAAGTATGTATTTTTTTGGGAAGGGATTTTGTTTCTGTCTCGGTATTCAATTTAAGATGAAGTGCATATATGGGTATGGATGATGATGAAGGGAAACAGAGACCTGTAGTATCTTATATGTTATACATAGCCATGCTGATTGTATTATTTGTGAAGAACTGACCCAGATGCAGTCTTGCACAGTATATTATGTATAAAGCACTGGCATTTCCCCATGAGACCTAACAGAGACAGATAGTACATTCCATAAGATATGGAATTTCACCTCTATGCAATTACTAAAGGGATCCATCAAGACAAGGTGGCAAAAGATATGGGATTAACTGATTGCAAATATAATTCACTCCTTTACACAGGCCTTCAGCAATGGCTATGTCTCAATCACTTAGCAATTAATGAACAGTCATCCAGTTTACCAGTTGATTTGCCATCTCTCTGGTTCTAAAAGACTCTGGAGCTGTTACTAATATAAACATTTATGTTTATTGTGCTCTCAATCCTCAGAGTCAAGCTGATCTCATCTTTTTCACCCAAACTTTTGAGAAGAGTTTATTCTCTCATTAACTGTGCAATGAAGACTTTGAGAGACTTTATGAATTAGTTGATTTCCTATCACATTAACACTTTGCCTCTGTTTATTGTTTGGTTTCTCAATGGGGATTGTTTTTGACCAGCCTTGTTATTTGCCTTTGTCAGGCACTAGGGTGCTGAACAAACAGCATAGAGAGGGAATAAATGACTTTTACACTCTTGTTTAAAATATACAGTGTACATTATAAAACATTACCAAAGAAAAATTGTTGTATTAGGAAACTGTTCTCTTCATATCAAAATAATTTTAGCAAAAAGTTTTGTGATCAGTTTTTCAAATGACATGAAGAAAAATGAATTTTTCCTTCTTTACAGTATTTCTTCAACAGCCCTTGTGTCTGGTAAATGGAAGCTATAATGCTGGTCAAAAACAATCCCCATTGGTTTATCAATTGGTTTAACATATTTGATATGATCACTCAGGATGAGAATCCAGACCTGTTCTATGCTGTCCCTTGGTCCCATGGCACATTGGGCTTCCTGGTGTCAGCTGAGATCAAGATCATACCTGCCAAAAAGTATGTGAGAATGGAATATCGACCCATGCACAAGCAAGAGGATTTGGTCAAGCTATTCATGGATAGCAAAACATACAAGGACAACTTATTTGTTGAAGCTCTGGTATACTCTGACTCACAGTCTGTCTTCATGGGAGGTACACTCACTGATGAGGCTGAACCAGACAAGGTAGAATATGAACAGCTTTTAACATCTCATCATTTCCAGTCTTCTGGGCTTATTTGAAAAAAAAAAAAAAAAAAAATCCAAATTTAGATAGGCCATATTAATATACTTTTCAGTGAGAAGCATTGGATTATGGAGCCAAATGTGAGCATACTTTTTGTTTTCTTTTGTTTAAATGGAATTGAATGTGTATTGTGTACATGTTTGCTTGGCTGGTTATTTTATTTTGACAGTTTATTTGACTAGCCACTTTATTTAACATAGAAAAAATAACACACGACTTTGAATTTTGGTTTTTCAAGTTTGGTCAGAAACATATCTTTGAATCAACTGATTTTAAATAGGATCAGTTCTCTGAAGGTTTCATATTTCAATATCTGTGCTATCATGAAAAAAAACCTCACATCTGAAGATTTATAATTTACATGTCTGATGCTTAGTGCTTGAAACATGTTTTCAGTGTTAAATTTAAAACTAAATTTCACTGGTGTAATGTATTTGGTGTAAGTGTTTTACATTTTTAGATATGTTGCTTGCTGTTTCTGAATGAATCTAGGCATGAGCTTACACAAATTTCTGCCCATCTATGTGTCAGATCAATCCAATTGGTTATTACTGGAAACCTTGGTTCTACAAGCATGTGGAAAAATTTCTGAAGACAGGACCTGGTGTGGAGTATATTCCTCTTCGGCATTACTACCACAGGCACACTCGTAGCATTTTCTGGATGCTGGAGGTGGGTGGCAGGTTTGCATGGTGAGATTTGTCCAGGAGCAGTGTATAAGCAATCTTAATCTGATTGATAATTTTTTGACAGTTATTCTTGATTGCGTCATTGGCCGAGAGACTCGCTTTTCTTTCTCAGTCTTGATACATGTGTGATGTTAAAACTTAGACTGGTAATCAAAGTCAGAAAGCAGTAGATTAAATGATTGCAGATTGATGAATTTCAGAGTGAAATAATTCATATATGTTTAGTGTGTTTTGCTTGTAACTATTGCTGTAGATAAATTTTCAATCTACAGATGATTCGACACATGGTAGATATCATTACATTGTCCTAATCTGTCACAGGCCTCAGTATGGTAAATGATGTCTTTTCCAACAGGATATTATTCCATTTGGCAATCATCCCATCTTCCGAGGCCTCTTTGGATGGATGGTTCCACCCAAGGTCTCACTGTTGAAGCTGACCCAGGGAGAGACGATCAAGCAAATGTATGAGAAGTACCAGTTCATCCAAGACATGCTTGTCCCAATGAGGGACGTGGGTCAGAGTCTGGATGTTTTTCATGATGAGCTACAGGTAGGGGAATAGGATTTTAACAGTTTCTCACAAAATATTCAGAAATAGGGAGAGTCATTTCCATCTAATTTCATCTGTTAGTTTTAAGTGTGTTGTGAAATAAATTGCAACACATATGTGGATATGAATTTATGATGAAAACCAAAATGGTAGATAAATATACTAAAGAAAAAAATTGATCAGTTAGTATATTTCACATTTTCTGGAAAAGCTGAAGGAGATTTATATTTCCTATCACAATCAAGAGTTTCATTCATGTAAAGGATAAAAAGAAGAAAGAACACAAAAAAAAAGCAGCAGTTTTTGAAATTTCATAGCATGAATCTGAGACTGGCAGGCCAATGCTAGCCTGTAATTTCACTTGCTTGAGAGACTTTAGCGTAGCAGTAAATGACTCAGAATTATGATTTTGTAAATTTTAGAAAACCTGCAAACAATTGCAAGAGGATTTCTGATGTGCAGCTCTCATTATTGTCTGCACACATTTCTCAGTGAACTGATAATGACATGTCTGTCTGGTGCTCTTTTGAACATGTAGCCATGATAGCCTTCATGACTTTTTTTCAGCACTTCCTCCTGAGCTATGCAATTATAATATTATATAATGTTTCCCTTATAAAGAGTATCTGCTAAATTATCCTGCTAAATGTTGAGGTACTTTCAGATGTCATTTGTGAATCAATTCATTCACCATCCCTTTTTTATAACAGCTGTACCCACTGTGGATTTGCCCTTTTAAACTGTTCAAACTGCCAGGACTTGTTCATCCAAAGAGTGACCAGGATGAGATGTATGTTGATATTGGTGCTTATGGCAGCCCCAAAAGGCCTGGATTTTCTACTATTCCCTCGACCAGGAAGATTGAAGATTTCGTAGCCAAAGTGAATGGGTAAGTGTGCTAAAATTATTACTGTTGTGAGTCCACTCAGACCGAACTCTGATAAAAAGAATTTCTGATAAATCAAATAAAATCGAAACAATAGATTTTTTTTTCCCTCTTTGCGCCTATTAAATGCATCTTGCATAAACCGAAGCCATCGCCGTGAATTACCTTTGAATCGAACTGGTCAGCGCTGCCACAAAGGTAAAAATCGGCTTCTGTCCTCTACATGTGGTTTCTACGAATGCGGATCCCGGCAGTATGAAAGCAAAGGAGACAGCGCCGCGGATGGAGCCCGAGGGGTTAGACAATGTATTATGCCCGCGCGTAGTGTAAGTAAGCCATGTGTTCATGGGGGGAGGGGGATAAACAGAGCATACTAGGGCCATTGCTGCTGCCAAGCAGTCGATCAATAATCAAGCATCCTGGCAGAGCCTACAGTACAGGCATCCACATAAATGTACTAGATCTACATGTTACATGTATTACGAAGTGTGTACGTTACACTATAGTAGAGTGCTGCACCTGTGTTATGATGTTGGTTCTCACGTCGTGACGGGATAGGCCAGGTTCTACATCATGCTAGTTTTTTTTTGTGCATGCGGTTGGCTCACTTATATAGACATCCTCACAGACAATGTGATGGCTTCCTTTAACTGTTTTCAGAGTTAGAACTTCATTAATAGCTCTTTTCAGGGGTAAAACTTACTGAACTGCCCTTTTTAGAACTAAAGTATTACCAGTCCATTTCAGGGCTAGAACCTACTCATCAACAGTTCTTTTCAGGGCTAAAACTGATACCATTCTACCTCTACTTTTTTTTTTACATTACTTTTGCTTTCAATGCAGCCCTTATTAGGGTCAGCAATCCAATTATACGAGAGGGCTTGAATTTAAGATAAACGCAAAGTGCGAGAACCATAGCGCGATTTCTGTATAAAGGGAAATAGTCCTGTAATAAAGTAATTAAAATAGTGCCTCATTAGTTGTTCAAGAATTGCCCCTCCCTCCTCTTTAATCGAACCCATTAGGTTGGTCCCAGCAAATTCGATTTAATCGGACTCGACTGTACTTCATACTGATTTCTATGATGCACTGGATTAGAATTCAGTTTTTTTTGTTCTGTTTCTTTATTTGATGAGAACAGTTCAAGATAGATCTAGTATTATGTCTGACACAAAGCAAATTCAGTGGAAGATAGTGAAGAGAGAGCTAGAGAGGAAAGATTTGCAGATCATTTCATGGCTTGTAGTTACTTTCATATCGCTGTGGCATGGATTTTATGATGGCCATGTTCAAGTGACATTTGTTTTGTAACTTACAGACTGTTCTCTTCTATACCTTTTACTTTAGTGAGCTCAATCAATATTTCTTTGAAGTTGTTTATGTCAGAAGTACTATGATGAAAGGATGGTATGGCTGGGTCTGAATATTTGTCTTTCACCCAGGGCAAATGAGTGGAAGTCGTGCTGGGCGATCTTGAGCTAGGGCCGTTTTTAATTATTTTCCACCTCAGATGCCAATTTTTTATATTTTTTTTATTTTTTTATTTTTTTCAGATTAGAAAGGTTAAACTTTCTTTTTGTGGAAAAAAATGTCTTTTGGTATCTGAATTGGAAAAAGTTAAGAACGGCTGGTGCTCAAAATCACATGGCGCGACTTCCGACTCATTTGCCCTGAGCGCAAGACATTTTGCTTGTCACAAGTTATTGGAATGGGGGCATATTCGTTAAACTGGGGAGAGTGGTTGAGCCTGGTTGTGGTTTTTGTTCTAGTTCTACATAATTCATAGCTATAGAAATAAATGGACAAATTCGCGGAACTTACTCATTTTGTTTCATGCCTCTTAAGAAAATTAGAGATACACAAATAGTGGAGACTAAGTTTCATTATAGTTTTTGACATCTTTTATACTGAAAACAAACTTGTCAAGGTTGTGTCAAGCCTGGAGATTTTATAAGGAATGTGTATGTATGAAATTTTATATACTGATAGGGTTAATTTTCCTTCACTGCCTTTTAATTTTAATGTCTTGGTGAATTCAATGCTTGAAGAAGTGTGAATATGAATAAAATTCAGTTCTTTCCTTCCCCACATGCATGGAAGTCAAAACAAGAACACTTTTAATTCAGCTTTACATATACAACAAAGATGGTGTAGCTTTTAGAAATATTCCCAGCCTGTAGCTTGCAATGATGCCATCAGATTTTTATACATGTCTAAACACGATATTTTCATATCACATTTTAGTTATTTTTATTTTTGAACAAACGAATTGACATAACAATCTTTACTACTAGTGTAAGTTATTCACACTGTTTGCTTAAACTAATACTTTTCAATGGCCAAGATGAATAATTTTGCATGCTACGGTTTTAGTCAGCAGGCGTCAGTTCCAATTTAGATTATAAACAATGAGAAAGAAAACAAACAGCAGACACATTTAAAAAAAAACAAAAAAACCTGAAGTTGTGGATTCTCTACTAGTATTTTATATGGTTAGAAAACAAGGTGATTGGTACTGGAGATTCGCTAAGTTTTCTTTTGGTGCAATTATCTAAACAGTTTCCAGATGCTGTATGCTGACTCCTACCTAAGCCGTGAGCAGTTCAGGTCCATGTTTGATCACAGTCTCTATGATAGGATGAGGAAGCAGCTAGACTGTGAAGCTGCTTTCCCAGAAATCTACGACAAGGTCAACCGCAAAGCAAGGACATGAGAAGTATTACTTCTATTGATCACGACGAATTGGAGTATTTGTTGAACATTACAATGACAATTTTAGCAGTCTTGGCTGAGACAAAAAATGAGAGTGATCGAAACAAACTATGAAGCTTTTCACCAAATGAAGACACTAGAATTCATAATCAAACGTGTACCCTTAATCCTTTGAACCCATAAGCCTGATACATCAGGCTGACCCATATATGGCCGTGCTCCGTAAGCCCTATATATCTGGCTGGCAGGCCTACCTCAGACCCGATGTTCCGTATAGTAAATTTAGCAGGAATATTGGAGATAATAAGGCAGGACCATTTTATCATCAAAATACTGTAAACTAAGCCTATTTTGTACTAAAACAGCATGTATTCCTAACCCCAGTAAAATTTCCTCAATTTTGGTCCAGGAGCCCAGGGGAGCAGGGTCGGTTGGGTTCAGGGGGTGAGGGTTCAAAGAGTTAACTAATATATCATTAATCATGCCAAGATTGCTGAAGTGATGCCAACTTCAATCATTCTAAGAACAAAAAAAAAAACAACAAAAAACTCAAAGTATATAGTAGGTTTAGAATCTACTAAACTCTATGTCCTCTGAATTACACAAGTAAAATTTGCTTTTAGACATCTTTAAAATGAAATATTAAAAGCATGTTTCCTCTGACACCGACACGTATTAATACTGGTGGTTTTTATTTTATAAATCAGCAGTCCAGATGCAGCACATTTGCTCCTGCATTATGCCTGAAAAAGTGATTTTATAGAACATCAGTGGTCTGAATATGTAGATTTCATCAGTTATTTAGTTAATTCAGAGAAACAAAAAGCATGTTCCGTCACAATTCAAGGTTTTTGGAGAACCTATTCCGGTTTTATTCTTATTTACTTAGATGCATCTTATATTCTGTGCATGAAATCACTACTGATTATTAGAAACAGTTTAATTATGCACAATAGTGCAAATGTTTCAATAACATGATCTTAAACATTAGCAACATATCTCTCTGTTCACATTTTTTTTCTTTCCGTGTTAGATGTATACACATTTTCCATAATATTTCCATTTATCACAGCTTAACATATACACCTGCAGAGGCCAACTTTTTTTTTTTTTGTTGCTGATACGGGACTGAATGAATTTTTTTATTTGGATGTTCTGAGTTTGTCAAAGAAAATAAAGATTTCTTATGAAAAGAAATTATATGAAATCAGTCTAAAGTTGCCCATCGTCAGTTTCTCTTTTTTTATGGAGATTTACCAAACATAATAGTTTTTACAATTTAATACATTTATTATAGATATGGCACAAGTATTCAGTAAAGTACTGAAGATGGGTTATGGTCATTATGTTTAGCAAGAATTTCAATTGCAAACAAACTTGCTTGCTGCACTAGTCTATACAATGTCCATCTTCATGGCTATGCAGCAGTAGAGATATAGATTTGCTTTAAGAAACACAGAGACAAAGAAGTTTTTCTTGATGGAATAAATTTCATTGATGTGCTAATCATTGTTTCTATAAATAATCAGATTCATTTAGACCTACTCATTGTTGATTAGTCCAGTTTCTTTTTATCTTAGGATATTTTAAGACTTTTTTGTTCTTTTTTCTTTTTGCTTTTCAAATATAGAAGTTTTCATTTTTTTTTTTTTGAATGGTGTTTACACTTGCATTTTGGACAGAGGAAATAGGTCTGAAGTATGAATGTGCTCTCTCTTTGAACATTGAACATGATATATATATATATAGCTTTTAAAAGATGACATGATCAGGTGTCTCAAAATGCCTGAGTGTTGTTTTGCATTGTTACCTCAGTTGCCTATATTTATTTTGATTTGAAACAGGTGTAGAATTAGATTTCTCAGCATAATTTTATGTGCCTCTTTTTTTTATATCTCATATGATAAACAGCTGTATTTATAGAACATGTTATTTGTTAACAGTTGATAGATTTCTCACATTTTGAAAGCAGATTTATTATATTTTACATGACTCACGAGTTTTCTCACCCATTTACATGTATTGCACAGTAAACACTCACTGAACCACAGGACTGGCAAAAATGATATTTGAAAAGTATTTGATCCCACATGGTCTAAACGAGGATGTGAAATTGAACATCTACAATGATTTAGTAAATACTGATACTACATCATCTGGTGATGATGTACAAATATCATCTATTTCCAGTGCTAATTGAGGCACTGGTTGCCATTTTTTTTACATTTATTTGAGTTGATTATGATGAAGCTTTTGGCCATGTTTGTTGAATCTGTTATCTATTGAGTGTTACCTACATAAGAATATCAATATTATTTAAAAGCCAAGCAAGGTGTCATTCTGCACAAGTGACATTCACATCACCAAATACGCATTTTGTAGCCATATTGTAGTTACATCTTGGTGAGTGCCCATTAATGTTGATTATAATCATAGTTATTGAAAACTAAAATCTTTTGGTTATTTCGAATCCCAACTTTATTATTTTTTTGTTTTTTGTTTATTCCATGAGTTTTTAGTGGTTTTCAGCAGAGAATTCCTTCAGATAGTCTTTTTTTTTTTTTCGTTTTTGTTTGCTTTTCTCAAACAACTTTGTTTACTGTCTCTGCATGTGTATGGGTAATTATTCATAGATTTTTACTATTTTTTTTTCTTTGAAATCACACTATCCTTTATAAGCAACACAGTTTCATATCATTTTTAGTTGATCTCTTCTATGAGCTAAAGCTGTGAAGCAAGTTCTGAAACATTCATATCATACTTATCACATTGATGCTTTTTTTAAATCCAGACTCAACATTGTATACTTTTTTTTTTGTTATTTTTTGTTTTTATCACATATTAAGTTTTCAGTTTGCATTTACTGATTATTGTATTGCTCATGCATGCTCCAAAGAATATATTTATTCAGGAGTTGTGTATTTTTCAAGGATATGGCGTTATAATTTATGTTTTGCAGTAATACTTTACACTCGATGATTTTTATTCAAGTTCATAATTGATCATCCATGTTAAGCTGACTGTACTGCATTCATCCAACCTCTACAGTGCTGTAGAGTGGATTGTTGTAGACAGCATTGACTTTGGGATCCAGGAAGACATGAGTGAAATAACTCCTATCTCAGTGGATTTTGTCAGTATCATTGGCAAACATTATCCCCATTCTTATGGAGCTGAATGGTATGATTAAAGAGTGATTTTTTTTTTTTTTTTTCAGGGAAAAGGGAAGATCCCTCTTATCAAGAGTACATTCCTAATGACCAGATGTTGGTTGTTTGCGTATTTTGCAGACCATATTACTGTGTCTCAAAGAATGACATGCTGTCTGCACTCCAACTCACATAAATGAGACATTATGTTGGCAAACTCTTTAGGTATGAAAGTATAATGACAATAGTCAGCCATGAATTCAGATTCACCTATTCTTGGTGTTTTGAATGATTTTCATTATCATTAATGGATATTAGCGGATGTTATCTTACACAGGTATAGCATAGCATGGAAGAAATTTCTATTGACTTTTTTTTTCATTGCAATTTTGCAATCAAAAAATGATCCAGCTGAAATTACTGTCAAAATGATTTTCTACATAGTTTGCATCTGATTTTATCTGTGCTCAGCCTTTGGTGGATTATTGCAACATATATGGAAAATTAACCATCAGTAGGATAGATTGTGACAAATATAGGTTGAAATCTTGCAGCAAGATTTGTGGAGCCAAAGGACAAACCTGTAGGGTTGATGATGTGAATTGTATGATGCTTAACATAGACTGATACATTTGAGCTTACTATGTTAACATTGTTATGAATCCTTGTTATTGTTTGCATTTGTGTTATTTTTAATTCCTCAAGTTGTTTATATTTTGAGCATGTTTTACATTATATTAAATTTGTAAAAAAAAAATTATCAAAGAAGAGACTAGTCAGGTTGATTAAATAATCAGGTGGCAGACCATGTGGAGAAGTTAAGTAAGCTTTTTATGAAATATTTCAAATTTAAGACATATGGTACAGTTCATTTCAGATCTGCAGGATACCCAATTGATAAAGAGACAGTGGAAAATTGTGAGATACAGTTTCTATATTTTCTGAAGAATGAACATTGTCAACTGTGTTCTGTTGGTTAGCAGACCAAATTGTTCAGATTAGCATTTTTTTTTTTTTTTAAGTTAAAGTTGATCCCAACATAAGGGAAAGCTGAGAATGCTGTATAATTAGCAAGGAGCTCTGTCATTTTGTAAGGAGCTGTTACATGCCTTTTCAGATATCTTTTGATTATTTGACTATTAAACCCAGTCAGTTCGTGGCTAGTGTCGTCAGATGTCATTCGCAGTCCTGGACAGTTATGACCAGCTGCTCCTTGAACTATGCAAGCGAAAGTATTAAGAGGATTTTCTTGCAGAGTCTTCAAGTCTAAAACTCTTGAACAAAGCTGAAAGAATAGGTGTCACTCATAGTTATGATAATTTTTATTACTTCTAAATTACAAAGAACAGGTCAGCCACACTGAAAGTTTTTTTTTACTCCAAGGCACATGTGACGCATGTTCTTCTCTCTGTAATGCTGGCGTTTCTAAATAAGAAATTTTGAAAATTGTTACTCACGGTGCTTTACATTGTTGTTCATTTGAAATCTGATTATCAATTTACAATCAAAATGATTGTTGTCATCTAACAGTTGTAGTTGTTTATTCTCACTTTTTTTTTTCTTTTTATTTTGTTTGTCTGTCTCATGATGATTCCAAAATTGTAGCAATAGCACGTGCAGCACCTGTGAAATTTTGTTGATTTACAGTTGATAAATTTGTTTCAAATGGTTTTATATGTTATCAATGCTCATTTCATTTTTCAGATAAATTTCATTCTTCTTTATTTTGACTATTATTTCCTTAGTTTGCGCTTTTCTGTTCAAATGTTTTGAAATAATTTGGATTTTTTGCCAATAGTTGCATATTCTTATAGTAAATAGAAACAAAATTGATTGTAGAAGTCAGTTCATTTTATGTAGGCCATATCCTGTTGCATATACAAGAGAAGTGATTAGTTTATTATTTGCACTCACAACCATACCTCAGATATAGGACGCATTACATGCATACTGTAATTTTGAATTCTTTTTAGCAGTATGTTATTATTTGTTACTTCTGTACTTCTTACAAAGGGCTTTTTTGTGAAGTGAGACAACTGCCACCCCAAGAGACTTATAGCACTATGATCTGATATGCTGCTTTACAGTTATTTTATTTACTATTGTGAAAGTCATACTTGTGCTAATTAACTTTGAAAAGATCGTTAGCTTTTTGCTACTGTACATTAAAGAAAATATTAGATTTTTTTTTTCTAATAAAAATTGAAGAGATTACATGTATTGACTTTATGTACTGAAGCCTGACAACTGTCCAGTGACAGATAGAGTTTATTTATTGAGATGATTTTTTTTTTTTTTTGCCTCTAATAATTGATTTAGACATTATGAAAATGTTTAATGAGTCATTCTATGGCTTTTATTGTGTACAGGTAGATCGCCACACCTGAAGGATATTGTTATCAACAATAAAAAAAATGGAGATTTGATCGGCTTTAACTTGCATACACAGACTTTGTTTATAAGGTGGGAAATGTGCAGACATAATAAACACTCAACTCCCAAAATTGTCACCTAGCTTGGTACTCACATTTTTCTGAAACAGCAGAAATCTTTGAAGTGGCAAATGACAAAGGATATTGTTAGAACTTGTTCAAGTGAACATGCTTGGTTGTATTTTTTGCTTTTTTTACAGCCTTTCCAGCCCTGTGAACATTTGAGAAAATACATAGATTTGAAATGTCATAGACGGATGTTTTTGCCATAGTTTGATAAGATGATAAAACTTTGTGGAAGCTATTCAAATGGAGAATAATAAGCTAGAACTAAATGTCCAGTATATTGCTCATCAAATATATAGCTGATGTTATACATTTAATGAGGTTTCTTTGCTTAACAGTATTCAATGGCTATTAACTCTTTAAGACTTAAGTTTTTTTCATCAAATTGCGAGGGTTTTTTTCTCTGGATGAAAGCGAATTATGTATGGCATTCTAAAATCCTTGTTCTAGTGATACTATCTTCAAAATATATGAATGTTATACATCAGATTGAAGGAAATTGGACAAGTGAAGCCAATTCTAAAACAACGAAAAGCGGCAACAAAAAGTATATAAAATTGTCAGTCACCCCCTGTGAGTGTTGAACAATCTATTTATAATCTAGATCTAGTTTGATAAGTCCACTATGTGGATCAGTGTCACTACTCAAACCACTTTCGTTATTAGCTTTAGATCTATCTGAGAGTTGTTACTACCTCTTTTCTTCTCTTCAGCTTGTTGAAACAATTGAGATGCTTCAGAATGCCTTAGTAAACATTTTGGCTTCCCAACCATCATGGGTTTATGTCCTCACAGAAAAGTATATACAAATCCAGAACACAACGCAAAAGTGGCTGAAATGTCTGGCAATCCAACATTGAACTCCCACAATTATTGCTGCTTTACAGTATGAAAAAGTTTGAATGGCAATGGTGTTAAGAAAAATACAAAATTCCAGGTCAGAAACAAGAAATCTATTATAAATATCACTGGATGCTCCCACCATCTGTTGGGTATTGTGGCTGAAACCATCGAACACTCCCACCGTCCTGTCGGTCTTAAAGAGTTAATAGATGTCTTTACTTGCTATAATCTCATTATTTAGACTTTAGAATTCGTCTTTTTTATACTTATTAAGTCCCATATCGAGAATTTAGGCTAGAACATGGATTAGTACTATATTTTCAAAACTCTTTTACAACTATGATGAATTGTGGAGGTTTTTGGGGTTTTTTGTTTTTATTTGGTACATATCAGATTTGTGCTTTTTTTTATTTATTTTTCCTTTTTTTTTCTGAGAAGACCTTTTATGAGTGAACAAATTGCATTGTTCTGCACGAGAAACAGCCAACATATTTTATAATTTGATTGATTTATTTTATATCTATCCGTTGAGATCAGTTAGAAAAGAGTAAACACTTTGCTGGAACTATGTCTGGTCATCAGAGGTTGCCATCTGAAAACTATTTACAGAAAAATGACTACAATACAGTCAAAGTTATAGCAATGCGTCCTCATTATGCTAGAACTCAGCAAAGAATTGACATCACAGAGTGAAAAAAAAATGAATTTTTTTATTTGTTGTTCTTGTTACTTTGTTTTATGAAAAATTTGAGTCCCTAGTCATGATCGGTGATAGTGTTTTGTCTGACATGCCATATGCTTGAAACTTTAAAATTATATATCTTGGTTTACTGGTTGGCTTGAGCATTCTGTTACTGCAGTTTCGTAGAATTTCTGTTGGTCTCAGTTTTCCCCTGTTGTTTTTCTTCAGTTTTTTTTTTTTACCACTCCCAAGTTCAAACTTACATACATATATTTACAGTTAGAAATTGCCATATCTTGAAGTGACTTTTTTTTTTTTATATCATTGCTCTGTTAGGCATATATTTCATGTTTTCTTTTTCTGCCAGGAGGTCTACATGTGAAAGCCCTTTTCTTTTTCTGTGCATGTCAAGATAACAGCTTACCTTCTTATTCCTGTTGCCATAGAGAGATGCTGCACTTGATCACTCCCAAACTGCAGAACATTATTATTTTTCTACTTTCAGTATTGTGGTGTTCTACTAATAAATTTTATTTAAGAAAAACTGTGTGTTGATATTGTTCTTAACTGTGATCAGAAGAAGATTCTTGTTACACTGCAGAAGTTGTATCTCTCACCAAGAACTCTTAGGTTATAATGTAGATGCTGTCTTGGATCAGACACTGGTGAATTTATAGCTGACCTAGAACCTGAATTATTATGTGTTAGAAGAAACAGCATTGGGAGAAAACCACATTTAAAAGGTGAGCATTTTCTTATTTTCAACCTGCAAGCTAATGAATAAAGGAAATATGCAATACCCATGGGTCAGATTATGCCGTGACAGATTGTGATGAACAAAACTTACTATTCATTACTAACTGAGAATAGAAAATATTGGAACAGCACAGAGAAAATTGTGCTAAAATTAAAGTAAGTTAAAGTTGACAGATACAGCTGTCACATTGTACAAAGTACAATGGTTAAGTTGTAACATAAAAACATTCACGAAAGGTAGGATATTAATGGTGCAAGATTTGATGATGAAAAACAGTCAGTGGTCAACCTATCACTATCAGTATCAAGAGGCTTGTCTGATCTAATACTTGCTATTGTACCATGCACTGGAAATCCTTCTCAGGAGTGTGCAGTGTAAGAACATGGAACTCTATGAGCTTTTTAAGTCCATGTATAAATTGTCATGAGTATTTATATCATCCTAGAAACTTTAACCCTTGGATAGTCTCCACTCGCATGTTAAGAATGAATTAACAAGATTAGCAACAAAAATTGCCAATACAGAAAAATGGCATTCAAAGCTTTGCTTTGATTTTTCTGATGCTAATTAATAAGTTAATACATGTGGAATGGCACTCTTCAAATCGCATCATGATAACATTCGAAATGGATTAGACACATAAAATGCGAGATTTTAAGGTGAGACAAATTTATTGATTAATTTTTATGTAAATCTTATTGCAATTGTGTGAAACAAAATCCAGTTTTCTAGGTAACAGAAAGTACACCCTTTAAACATCATATCAGCACATTAAAAATTCATCAGATATTAAAATCATTCTCCAGTAATCACTTGTACAATAAATGTATTAAACACCAAAAACCCAGGGCAGCCCTCAAAGGACAATGATTTAAATATCAGCCATTGTACATTGAGACAATTAGATCGCATGAATAATAATCGGTCATCAGCAGCAGCTGGTGCTCTGCAATCATTTCTCTATATAAACTATTCGAAAATCAGTTTTGGTGAGTCAATTGAGCACGATAATATTTGTAACACTGTTGTAGAGAATTAAATTCCATTAGAAATAGTTTGCGAGAATGGATGGACAACAATTAACGATAGCTTAAAGACTGAGGCTCCTCCTTTGTACTTGCAGTGAGTCTGCAGTCCTCCTCTGCTACTGGAAATAATATTTCAAGAAATAAAGTGCATCCTCCATCAATGAATGATACAAACTGAAAAAGGAGCATTGTCTTTCATTTGATCGTGACAATACCGGTATACAAATTATAATTATTGATGAAGTGTGGATATGTTCATTTTTCAGTAAATCATTAACAGCAGTAATCACAGACAGTACAATCCACATATATCGACATTGCTCATATCGACACTCTTCTTATATATATCATCATACTTTCTTCGTCTCAATTTTTTCTATTCTACATGTATATTATTAATAAATAAAATCCTCTTTATCGACATACTTTTGTTCTCGTTCCTGACATAATTCTCCCCTTTACTCTTAGAACACAACATAAAGTCGCGTTCTGGTCGACAAAATGTCATCGTAAAGGTAAGCAAAGGATTAGTGAACTCGCAGTAAATTATTTGGCATTATAGCGTGTGCGTGGGCTTTGCAGGGATGTATTTCACCCTGTTAGAATTTCTAATCAAGGCTGCACAAAGCTGTACCCTCATATTGTTAACGTATACAGTGACAGACGAGCTCGCGAAAATGTATACAAAGATGAAAATGACTGGCCATCGATGTGAAACTTCAGCTTTTAGCGGACGTCGACAAGAAACAAAAAGGATATCCTTTGTCAAAAAAGATAACTGCTGCAAAATACATATGTATGGCATTCCTCACAACACCCTCTTCCTTGCCGTAGTTGTTCTCATCTAACATATCGACTTTCTCTTGTTTATATCGACATAATTTTAATGGTCCTACGACTACCGGTACCCAGTTCATGAATCAACACTTTCAACATGAAATACGTAAGCTATGATGAAAATAGTAATTCCTTGATTACTGACTTTGAGGACAAAACTAAAATATAACATTGATTAAAAAGCAAGCATATCATCCAAATTTATTTCAATATTAATAGAATAATCAGCAGTAAATTATGGGGAAGTTCACCCGAATTGGCCTCAGCGTCTCCAACTTTGGTTGTGATGATAGGGCATGCCGCTAAAAAAACAAAAAGAAAAGTTTGAAAAGGCTCTCAAAATGATAACTTATAGAGGACAAATTAATTTGATTGTTTCATCATAGCATTAATGATTTCTGGTCCTTGATCTATTGCTTGTCAATATGAAAAATGATTTTCAAGTTAAGTAGTGACTAGATCGATATGATATCTAGATCTAGGTCTTACAGTATTTACAGGAAGAATGATGCACCTTCCAGTTTGCTTTGACAAGATCTATATCTTGTTCTTGGTCTAGTACATTAGAACTAGATCTAAGCTTATATCAACATTTAGATCTAGTCCAGATCTACATGGAATCAGCTAATGATGGCTCGAGTTTTCTTCTCCCTGTTTCAATATAATCGTTGTTAAAGCATTCATGTGCAAGTCATATTGACGACTTTATGGATAATTAAAATACTAAATTCATCTAGATCTCGACCAAATCTCTTTTATTTGATGTGTGCTCTATTTTACCTTTCTTCTCTTATTAGCAATAGGCTAGGTATGACTAAATTTCAAGAATAAAGTTTGGTATCAAATATGACATGCACAGAGACAGTAACCGAATATTGAATGGTAAATCTCATGAAGAAAAGAGATCAATGTTATTGAGAAACATAAGTCTATAGGCTCTAGATCTAGACTACATATTATAAAGTAGATGCAATGGCAAAATGCCGATCGTAACAACGTCATCACATCACATAGGCTAGATTTAGGATCTAGATATCTAGACATTTATTTATAGATAAAATGCTCTAGGAAACCACTGTCTTCATTTTGTATTCACGAACACTTAGACCTAGATCAAGTTTTTTGTTTGTTTGTTGTTTCTTCTCCCTCTTCCTCTGAGTAGGGAAGCCCGACGTCTAGCCTTCTCGGATAAGGGCGAATATATTTCGGAGGTCCCGTGTGTACATTATGCACAGTAAAAGAACCCTTGGCGGTTCAAAATCGATGAAAGAGCAGGCTGCGTGCCGCTGTCCGGGCAAAATTTCCAAATTCGAAATTTTTACCCACAAAAATTCACAAAAGAGCCCACTGTTCATCACTTTTGGGACCGTTGAGTCACTGAAAAAATTCGGGTTTTCGATCTTCGTGACACCCATCCTCCGACCGGTTGTCAGCTGATTCCGCATATGAACATAAAGGTACGTATTAAAAACGTGGAAATCTCCCGATGCAGGACCCGCGAGTCGATCCCGGCCTGTTTTCTCCATGAGCAGACGCCAAACCACAGAGCCACTTACCAAGATCAAGTACGGATAAAGAAAGCAGCCCGAGACAAGTCTATAGAGTTTGCTATGAGTGTTTACTTAATTGTGTGAATATAGTTCGCTCAATTCTTTATTTCAGTCAGTTCATTCTTGGAATCTGCCAAAACAATTCAATCGTGTAAATGTTTTAATTACGCCCATTAACATTGTTGCTTTACGTTCAACGGGAAATAATGAAATAAATACATCGTTTGTCAAAATTTTAGGAGTTAATTCCCATCGTTAACAATAACCAAGTGTGTATGTCGTAATATTAAAGTGATATAATAACATAAACAGTGAAAGACGAATTTGACAAAAAACCTTGAGCTCCCAGTATTTGTGCTCTGTTATTCCTTTACCTATTTTCTATTTTACGCAGAAATGTTATTGATTTTGCAAAATTGTGGAGAATTATAATTGTTGATGAAATACATGTTTAGGCATTGTTAGATAGGTAGTAGGTAGATAGGTAGTAAGGTAGGGAGGAAGGGAGGGTGAATAGTAGGTATAGAAACAGATAGTTATGTGATAGGAAAGCAGGTAGATATGACAGGTTAATAAATTGGTAAAACGGGCAGATAGGAAGATGAATCGGCTTATTTGGAAATCGAAAACAAATGAACTTTTTCTTTCTTTCTTTTTTTTCCCTGTTTTTCTCTCTGAAACACATATCTTTTGTCTGTAAACAATCAGAGAAAATGTAATGAAAGAGAATGCCACACAACCACAAGCAAGGAAATATAACGTTAATTTCAGCATAGTACAGGAGACAAAGTGAATAAGACTATTTTGTTACATGTGCAGCAAAACACAATAAATTACGGATAGTTGAAAGTTTATTCTCAGCAATATTCATGTTTGCCCATTATGTTATGTGAATTTTATAATTTTATAAATGCTTTCTATTATTTATACACGCACAATCAAACATCCTAATGCTACCCTCCTCTTCTTCTACAATTTGATCAGTCAACATAAATCCCTTGGTTTGTTCGAGCCACCTCCAGAGTTAATTAAAAAAATGGACAAATCATGAAAGATTCGCAGGTCACAAATATCACGAGTTGATTGCAATTGTAAATCAAATAGATGTAAATAATGGGAATTATTCGATACAATCTTTTGAAATGTAAGTATTTACTTGTTTATCTCCCATTAATTGTTGAGTACTCCTCTTTCTGGGAGTTAAGCATTAAATCTTAATGGGCTAAAATATTTACTTGGGTGTTTCCCTTGATTTATTCAAGCCACCCTGTCATTACACTCAGTGCAAATGGCTCAACTCCTTGGCATGTGGAAATAACATTAACATATCGCACCCGCGCTCACACTTATATTTATATTTAAGTCTCGCGCTGGCCTCATCATCCGTGGGCTACGATTCATTGAATCAATCACTGTGTACAATTTTACCCTCTTGTTCTTAAAGTTCTTGCCTGTTGCATCTGTTTGTTAATAAATAAATAAATAATAATAACAATAAGAGCATAAATAAATTAGCATTTTTTCTATTTTGTCACCAGTATTCCATTAAATAATGACACAGTTAATTGATTTGTACATTTCATAATTATTTCTTACTTGATCTATCAAAAATCAGACGCTGGATTGTAACTAAGCAATACAGTCAACCTAGGATGGCGGGCAGGTGACAGAAACTATTGATTACAAATCCTGAGAGACATCAAATTAGAAAGGAACTGCCCACGAATGCCACTGATAAAGTTTATCACTGACTGTTCTTGGCAGTTGTTAAGAAGCGTGGCACTGTCCTAGTCACACAATCGCCCAGAACTTATTTTCCTACTAGATCTAGATCTAGATCTAGAATATTGATTCGAATGAGGAGGAAAAAGTGCTACCCATCCTCTGACCGGTTGTCAGCTATTCCGCATATGAACATAAAGGTACGTATTAAAACATGGAACAATATTATCGTCAAGACATAAGATCTAGATCTAGATCCAAACCAATTAATTGGAGAGAGGCTTCCATTAGATTTTATATTTTACATCGATACACAGAATCCTATAAATCTAGATCTAGATCTAGATCTAATTGTAGTTATCAAGTATTTAGTCTAGATCAAGCCTAACTGCTTAACAAAGTATAGATTTTGATCTAGATCTTGATATTGATTATGGCATGATAAGGCCTTATCCATCGCCATAAATTTGCCCATAGTCACATGGGCGGGGGAAGTCAGTTATTTATTTTTTTTTTAAAAATTGCTTATAGAACGAAGACAGGGATCTAGATTCCGTTCTTTTTCTTTAAGTACTTAATTTCTGTTTTTACTACTTGTGAGTCTAATGAAGGTGGACTTACCTTGGTAATTACTTTAGCCTGCATATAAGCATTACATCTCATTCCGGAGACCATAGATACAATGATCAGCACAATAATTATAGATACTTCCCTACTAGATGTTTGAATGAAAGGGAATCAACTAAATCTCTTGTGTGTGTGTGTGTTGTTTTTTTCCCTTTGAATAGCATGTCCTGTCTTAATAAACAAACCTGAAGAATGTCAAGAGCCCTCGATTGAAAGCTCCACGCATAACTTGGATTTAAGTGGTAAGTTTCTCTATAACTTTGCCCATAGCAAACTGGGTTTAGATGATTAACTGGCTTATTATTTTTTTTCTACCAATATCTCTTACTATTATCATCAGCACAGCTGTGTTATTTTTGTCTTGCCCTCAAAATTATATTCATTTAATTGCCACAGCTTTCTCATTAGTCTACAAGCTCAAATTATTGATATATCTATGATTATTTTTGTTCAAGTTTAACAGAAACATTTTTATTTCTACATTTAATTTCATTGGTAATTTCATTTTTAACATTTCAGTATCACTGTGATCACGTGATTGATTATTTTCATTGTCTAATTTATATCATGTGCAACTGAAGAATATTGTTGTGCTCTATCTAATTTTGATGGAAACTTCGGTAATTGTGAAGATTTCCAATAGAAGAAGAGGACAATAGATCTACTAGAAGTGCAAAAGGGAAGCTTCAACTATTATGGTACTGCCAGTTGTTCCTTAATGGGATGCAGGAGGATTTGTTGTTATGATTGATTTTCCAATCAGATGTCAGTTAAGTGACCATGTCAACCAACTAAATGAACAGGATATGGCTTAGACAAAAGTATAATTATTAGCCCATTTATCAGGCACAATGACTCCTCTTAATTTTACTGAACTTTCAACACAATGTCAGCCAGAGAAAAGGAAACAAAAAACATATTTTTTTTTCAGTTATTGCATTTCTACTGAAAAATAAATCGAAGCGTCTAACCGGACTTAAGTCCAGCCAGCCCTCAGGTCTATTCGGACTTACTGTCATTTCCCCCCTCCGATTTTTTAATCAATTTGTAATCAATCTAAAGCTTACATTTGTTCATTATGATACATGTCATTTTTTTTTTATGATAAGCTTATATGAAAAATCAGAAAATAATAGTTATTGAAAAAAGGGAAGTGTCTATAGTAGCCTATAATCCCCGATCAGGTATTTTACCCCAAATCCCCAATTTGTTTTTGGCATTGATTTTTATACCGAGATTTTTTCCTAGAGCAGTTAGATGTTTTGCTTTCCAGAACTCCACAATGTCCCAATACTGATGCAATTCTGACTAAAATTTGGATCACTGATGAGAGAAAACGAAAAATAACGGACAGAGAACAATCTTATTGACAACCCCTGTTATATTTGGATTATAGTACATGTATTACAATGTTAATTTTTGCCGGGAGCTCACAGTCATCTACGGCCGAATGGACAAGTAACCAGATTCATATCCTATCAACCGGGGTTTCGAATCTCAGCCATGCCATATTTATTATTTTTTTAAAAAATATTCTTTTTATAACAAAAATTAGTATGTGTGTATTTGACATAGATTTTGTATATTATTTTTATGTACAATATTGAGGGGTTAATTGGAGGAGATGCTTTCGCTGGATATATCTTGCGGACGTCATCAACTGAGAGTGGAGGGTTCATTTCCACTATAACTCGTCCACATCTATAAATATATATATATATTATTTTCTGTTCCTTATATCGCGTGTGTTCTCTCTCTCTCTCTCTCTCTCTCTCTTTTTGTTTTCTTTTAGAGAATGTAGTTGAATCAGATGTAGAATGGAGAGATCTAGATCTAGACCTCATTCTGTTCAAATAAAACAGATAAACAGATCGTTGTTTGATGATAAACCTAGACCAAGGTTTATTGATTAGCATATTTTTAGCTGAAAGTGTTTAATTAAAGCTGCACGCACATGCTTCCCACCCCGTCCCAAAGGAACACGACGCGGACTTAAAACTTAACGGCTACATAACGGATGAAACGGAGTGAAGAAGTCCGACTAGACCTCGAGACTAGACGGAATTAAGTCCGGCTAGCCATGGCCAAAATAAATATAGTAGGTAGAGATCTATAGACAAGACAAGCCCTACAACCTGACCACAAGGAGTTTGCAAAGAGTGTAGAGGCCAGAATCCACAAGACAACAAATAAAAAATCAATCTCTGCTCTTCAGTTGAAAATCACTTATTATGTGGTGTTGGATTAGATTATAAAGGATGATGAGGCTGATGAGCAAACCCCAAAAGTAAGTCAACAGTGTGTAGGAAGAAGCGGCTGGGGAGGGAAGGGGGAGGGGTGAAGGATATAATGGTGATTGGGGGTGGGAGGTATGGGGGGGGGGGGTGTAGAATATTGTCCATTCATCTAGTCTCCATCTTCTGTATAACTCAAACCGCTTTTAATGCATTTCTTGATCAAGTGGTTACCTGGAATGTATTTTCCTATGTAATGCTTTTATAACTGATTTTTAAAGTTTTGCAAGATCTGCATTTTGTTTGTATAATGTCTGATTCTAATTTCACTTAAATCCATTCTAATTTACATAAAAATGAACTACATATATCATTTCATCTTAAAATATCACATTTTATGTCATTTTAACCTATTTGATTTTATCATGATGCAGTTTGATGGATGGTCACATTGCATATATAATATATTATTCGCTGCATTAACTCAGATAAGGTGAAATAAGATAAGATCGGCTTTATTCGTCCCCTACAAGAAATTCCTTTAAAAGTTGATGGGACATAGTATGCATGGCATGTAAGAAACACAGTCGCATGCATAGAGTTAAATACCATGAATGAAATGAGATCAAGACAGACGCAAGAAAAGCAACTGGAACTTGATAAGCGGAATAATTTCTGTAACCTTTTGACCAATGCTTACACTTATAAAACGTTCACTACTTATGTAATATTTCATTTTGATTATGACATGGGTGCATAGTGTTATCCTGAGTTATGTAAACTTTTAATAGACAGGCTGCCGTTTCTTGACACGTCTATTTATTCTCCCTTTGTTATGCCCATGTACATTTCATGTCCGAGCTGTAATAAGCATACATAAAGTTGTAATGCTTTGTATAATGAAATATAACATATATGAGTATAGTGTTGTGCTTATTAAAATTTCAATTTTTGAATGAACAGCAAAAGCTTATTGACGTCTACGCGGACCAAAGACAGGTGGCCGTGCCAGCCTAAGTTCCACTCGCAAATGTTTGTAAGTTCCAATTTGCTGAATATGTTCATTTATTATTATTATTTTTTTATTAATTCTGAAGTCAGCAAATGTTTTTTTTTTCCTCTTGTATTTTAGTGGAGAAAACAGTCGCCAGAGCAACTGGTATATCTATACATGGTACACTTAAATATAAATGTCAACTGATGTTGAAATTAGGAATTGAATGGTGATGTCATCAGCAAACTTAATGGAGGGAAAGTACTTGTTCACAGGTTTACAGTCATTTGTATAGTTATTAGAGAGGGAAGGAGAGAGAACCGGCTTTGAGCTGCCAATGTATTTGTGACGACTATCGGTAATATCAATTTTATTATGCCTTCTTAGTTTGATATAATGGGTACGAGTGTCAAAGATCCCAAGGAACAATGTGCTTGATTATATTCATGTTCACGACTTTGCTAATAGCATAATTATGTCGTTGGAATGTATTAAAAATTTAAAGCACTAGAGAAATCCAGTAACAAATTTCCAGCATACTTCTTTAGATTATCAACATATCTGTGTTTATATTGTCTATGAACATCAGAATGGTATCATCACTGCTTCTTTCACCACAGTACGCAAATTGAAATGTATCTTGGAATGATTCAGTTATAGGCAATAACATAAAATACCACACACGTTTTTCTAAACATTTCATAAAGATGGATATCAGAGCTAGGCGTTGCATATCATACATGTCAACAACTATGTCTGTTTTTTGGCACAAGATTTGTGATGTTTTCCATACGGATGGAATGGAATGAGTACCCAGAAAAGTTTGAAGAGATGAGTGAAAACATCAGCCAGTTCGCAATATGAATTTTGGCCTTAATCCATCTAGCCCACAGGCTTTATTGCATTATAATAAAGAATAAAAGGTGTACTGCGTCCAACTGACTCATTGCAGTGACAATAAAAATATGGAAATCATGGCTTTAAATACCGTTTTCCATATTATGTTATTGTTTTTGTTTGTCTCTTTCATTAATTAAGTAATTAATTTTTTTTCAGCGAAAAAAAATCTTACAGTGCTCTTTTCTCACCATTCTTGTTGTGTAATAACTCTATTCATCAGCATATACATTAGTTTGTTTTTTAACATGATTTTTGTCTGTGAAATTCTATCAAACGATTAGTTTTCCTGTCCAGAAAATCATGCACTTTTGTTACTCACTCAGTCTTGAATGTTCTCATGATGCAGTTTGACCCATAACTAAACACATTGGCTGGATCTGTTTGCTTGTAAAACCAAAATGAATATGTAACTTGTAATGGAAAATTTGTTATTGTTTTGGGGGTTTCATCTCTTCAGCTTACCAGTTTATTTTTCTCATCATAAAACTTTGCGGCTTTGCAATGTTAACATTCTTGAATGTTGTCTTGATGTCGTAGCATACTTTCTGTAATTGATAAGCTTGCAAGATAGAATAAACCATATAAACGTTAAAGATAATTTTCTCCCTTTGTGATATTTGTCTGCTTCGTCCCATCAACTAATCATAACTCAGATTCTAGAAAAGATATCTTCAAAATTCAAACTGTCAAATGTTTAGGAATTTCTCTTCCACTTGAAGAGCAAAAATTCTTAAGATGTCAAACGTCCGAATTCGCTTGATTTTTGCTTGCAACCTCATAAATCAAACTTAGATTTATTACAAGCTGCTATAATTTGTATAGACTAAAACAAATGAATGTAAGCCTATTTTTAACATCAACAGTGACTTTTTTTTTAAACAGGTATTTAAATGAATGCCCTAGAGAGAGAAAAAAAAAAGATAAAGAATGACTGAGTAGTCAAAATGAAATTAGATTAAGGAAGAGAAGAGGGCTTCTCGCACTAAGTTCATTACAACTGAAGGGTACATTTAAAAGAAAGTGGTGAGCTATTGTATGAATAAAGGAAGGAACTTAATATGATCAAAGATGCTGATATGATTTACATTGGAGATCATATGGAAGGAACCACATGATTATGTCCATCTTTTTACCCATGGAAAAAAAAATCCCTTGCAATTTTAAATTTAAAACGTCCATGCTTTTTGTTTGTTAGTTAAGGTTTTCATACCATTGCTTTGGACAACAGTGTTCGTTCCCTCTGAGCTTTCAGGTTAATGGTTTCAGGGATGGTTAAAGCTCAGGACTAGACCCATGGAACGTAATCTTGTCAATAATAAAAACTGGACATCTGTTGTTCTTCCCTGAGTTTTCCGTTGCAGAGAGAGATGGCATACCATAAGTTAGTTCTTCTAAGCAGACAGTTGTAAGTTATAAAGCTCTCTGCCACGTTCTCATGACTTTTTACCATTCATTATATGCATCATTATATTCTTGATATTCAACATTATGCTTAGTTTTTGCTTTATTTATTTATTTACATGATTTTGAACTCAGCCTGTTTTACATTGTATAACAAAAAAAAAATCTACTTCTGTGGAAAAATAAAGTCATCTTATCTTATTCTATTTAAAAATAAAGCAAGTGCTAAATATATACAATTAAACGAGGCAGCACTTTTGCTATGAAATGTTAGTGGACATTTTAATGTATGAAATATTAATCATTCTGACAGTTATAATAACACTTTGGCATGTGATTTGCAGTCAACAAGCCTCTTCTTGTGATTGGCAGTGAGAAGCCATCAACTCAATGCTTAATGGATTTATTCATCCAAACTAGCCTCGGTTTTTGCTCCGAATAAAATGCACATCTTACAAACAGAAACGTTTTTGTACAAGGTAAAGAGTGAAGAGACTATACCTTATAGTCAAAGCCTGCGATAACTGAGTGTAAATGATACACTACTTCAAAGACAGATATCTACTCAAAATTATGCATTCTTTTATACAGTAATATGTTAAATGAAACAACGAAGACATCGAGATAACTCTTCGCTGGAACACACTAGCATATGAGAAATTAGGTCCAAGACGCATAATTATTCTAGACAAAATATAGGGATATTCTAGGGGCTTGAATCTTTAAATAATGTCTTTAATGATACTTACTTGCGCCTAATTTGTATTGAACGTGAAAAAGGTGGATAACAGAAAGGAACAGTAAAGGAGAACTGTTGATCTTAATATAATCAAATGGCTTGATCGAATAATAGCTCCTTATCGGAGGGACAGAAAGATCATATCAAACTTCGCACATTAAGGAGGCGGGGGGGGGGGGGGGGGGTGCTTCCTGGAGGTGCTTTTTTTCTTCTTAAAAATGGACCCTTTTAAGCTTTTCCATCGAATTCAGCATGTTGAAATTAGAGGAAAACAGTGAGAAGAAATCGACTTTTTCATACGGTTGCCATGGCAACGCCACCATCTTGGATTTTGGCGTCCCTAAATTGACTGACTTTAAAATCTATCTCCTCCGCCAAATTTCAACGGAACTTGATAAACGTTGGTGAACATATTGTTTGACGTAATATCTAAAAAGTTAGATATTTTCAACCCTTCCCACGCAAAAAAAAAAAAAAAAAGTTCTAGAAGTTTTTGAAAATGCCATGTAACGAAATTCAAATTTCGCCATTTTCTCATACTTAACACCTATTTTTCTCTAAACTTACCATCTGAATAAAACGCCTATAAACACGTTTTTTGGTCGTGTTGTGAAAGTGATGTATACCAAATTTGGTTAGAATTGGTGTCGAAACAAAAAAAAAAAGTAGATAGCAAAATAGTGTCAAAATACCGTTTTTTCAGAACAACGTATTTGAAGTTTTTTCAGCGAAAAATTGAATGAAGAGTTTTTTGTTCGGTTTTCAGCCTCTGAACACCCCTTTTTATATAGTAGCCCTTTCCTTATGACTTCTGTGATTCCTGTTGCCATTTTCTGGCATCCTGGGTATATCTTTTCTCGAATTTTCGTCCCTACCCCCCATCATTATAAGGGCTCTCATAGAGTCACTTCCGGATTCTTGAGGGCCTCTATCTGCTCCCCCCCCCCCCCCTATAATTTTTTTTGTCCAAACAAAAGTGTTTTGACCTTTACTATGACATATAGTCCACAACTGTTACTGAGCTCTGAAGTAGCAGAAAGAAAGCAAAATTTCACTATTTATATGACGTGGAAATTCATTTTAGAACATTCACACTGACAATCTACATGATCAGTAGTTTCTTTAGCCTCATAGTGGTCATCAATATCCATCCCTGGCCCTGGGGTTCATGATTTTGCTAGGAGAGGTCATAATCAAATGTTTTATGCACTCTGACAGTAGGCTAGGCCTACCGTTGAATAACCATGGGTCAAACACATTAGAATAAACTAATCGACTTTTTGATACCATTTTTATACTCAGAAAAGGCAGGGCTTTTAAGAGAAAACAAAAGCGCAAAATCGGATTTTTTTTTTAGTAAAATCCATATTTCAGGACCCCCCCCCCCTCCCCCTTTTAACAATCACATTCTTTCCAAGTACATTAAATGAATACGGAGCAAGAGTAAAAGGTGACGGAATTAGCTGAGAGATTGTCTCTGTGGCGGACAGAAGGCCTTTTAAAATGGAAGAGCTAAAAAAAAAAAAAAAAGAAGAGGGAGAGAGAGAGACGGAGAGAGATTGAAAGATAGAGAAAGAGAGGGCGAGAAAGACCTAGATAGTTACATAGAGAACGAGAGTGAGAGAGTCAAGAAAAGAGAGATGGTGAGAGATGGAGAGAGGAAGACATAATTTTATTATTGTACCATCCTGGCTCTCAAAATGAGATCTAGGAGGAAAGCAAAAATAGATGATAAACTGAGTAAAGTCATCTGACTTGCATCAGCCTCAATTATCTGCCTACGTTCTGGATTAGACTCAGTGGACGCTGTCTTTTTTCAGCTGTTCAAATCCGGTTACAGGGGGAGAAGCTGGTGTTGGACTCGCACGAACCTGACTTTCCAAGGAACGCTTGAATCAAATTAATTGCGGAGGTAGACGACTGCTGATTGAAATCACGAAACAAGTGAGGGAGAGAGCAGCAGATGAAAATGTTGAGGGCTGTGGAGATGTGGGAAAGGAAGAGCTATCGAACCTGTTTTTTTTTTTTCTAGCTGACCGACAGCTTCAGAATACGACAGATCTCGCTATAAATGTATCGAATCTGGATTTTCTCTGTTCTGCTTCAACACTAACCGATAGTATGTATATCATCCAAACCGAAACTAAAGACAGCGATGGACTTAAAATGATTCAAAGTTCATAGCTTGTAGTTTGAACAAAACAATGAATCGCTTGTATAAAATCATTCATCCCCTTACTTTGCAAAAGAATGTACATGTATGTATGTGGAGCATAAATCTTTCCAGCATTTGATTACCTCATGGCCCATATCCACCTCTCCTTTTTTGTCCACACACTTTCTCTCTCCCTTTCTGTCTAGATCGTCTCTCTTTCTCTTTATCTCTCTATTCCTTCTTTCATTTTCTGTCTTCCTGCTTTAAATGTTTTTGTCTTTAACTTTCTGGATTTCCTTATCACATGATGCTCTTAATCTCAATTCATTACTGTGGTCTTGCCACATGGGAACTGATTTAGATTTTGCTCTTCTTTGTCTCAAGAACAAAATTTAGATTTTCAGTTCTGTAGATTGCAGTTGTTATTTTTACTTCACTTTGATCCCTTGGCACCTTCTCCACAACTTTGTTCATTGTTAAGACAGTTGATTAATCTAAGCTATAGCTAAACAGATACGTTTAGACGCGATGACGTTAAATTCTATTTTGTGAGGACTCCCTAAACACTATGCAACTGCATGCTCAAAAACGAAAAACAAAAATCATGTGCAGAAGATCTAAGGCGGGATTTAGCGATCAGAAAACTATGGAAATCTTACATTTTCTCCGTATGTAGGCTATGCATACATTGTACATTTCAGTGACAAAGCTGTTTGGCGACTTCTTTTAACCTCACGGAATGTTGATTTATAAACAGCAGCGGTGCCTTGCCTATAGCAAGTCTCTGCCTGAGGATATTGAAGACGGACGGTTTGCAAGTTTTTTTCGAGAGCATTAAATTTACCGATATTGGCATAACGACAGTAACTGATCTATTTTAATACAGCAGTTCGGTGCAGCGTCAATGTATGTTCATTTCCCAAATGTTGGAGATAATTCTGGCCAGCTGGCAGAGACAGCAACTCTCCATTTCCAGAAAGAAAAAATCGAAAGAATACACCAATAGAACATATAAAGAAACCATAACTGATCCTGCAATTGTGGTACTCGTGTCAATATTATATTCTAGATCGCGGCTGACAGACTATCCTCACAGCGGTCGGACAATACAAAAGAAGAAAAAACTCAAGAGGTTCATTTTGGGAGCCTGGAATGTCCGAACACTTCTGGATAATACAAAAGAAGAAAAAACTCAAGAGGTTCATTTTGGGAGCCTGGAATGTCCGAACACTTCTGGATAGAGCCCGATATATTGAGACCGGAGAGAAGAACGGCGCTTGTTGCAAAAGAGCTCCAGCGAAACCCGCCTTGCTGATGAAGGAGGTGGGTACACCTTCTTCTGGAAAGGAAAGCCGCAAGCTGAGGACAGGATACATGGTGTTGGATTTGCGATTAGACAGCACTGTTGAAGAACATGCCAGCCCTGCCAGTTGGAATCAGCGAACGTCTCATGAAATTGCTCATTCCTCTCAGCAAGTCCAGATACCTCACAGTCATTAGTGCATACGCTCCTATGCTCACCAGCCCAGATGAACACAAAGAGCAGTTCTATGAACACGTTGACCAGGTCATCAGGTCAACCTCACAGAGTGACAAACTTGCTGTGCTCGGCGATTTCAACGCTAGAGTAGGAAAAGATCCCAGCAGCTGGGAAGGCGTTCTGGGCAGACACGGAGTGGGCAAGGTCAACGACAATGGCCTGCTCCTCCTCAGCAAGTGTGCAGAACACAGCCTTTGAATCACCAGCACCTTATTCAGGATCAAATACCAAGAGGGCTTGAGCAAGCGCTGGCAAGAGCACTTCAGTAACCTGCTTAACCGACCCTCATCAGTTGACACAGACACACTGAACCAGATCCCCCAGCAGCCAATGCAAAACTCGCTCGCAGAACCCACGACCATAGACGAAATTAAAAAGGCGATCCGTCAGACGAACTCGGGAAGAGCGTCGGGAAAGGATGGCATTCCTGCCGAGATCTACAAGGCGGCAGGCTCCAACGCCCTCGAAGCCTTTCATGATGTCCTGCTGAGTATGTGGGAAGAGGGGGAGATGCCTGATGACTTCCATGATGCCCTGATTGTCGTCCTCTACAAGAACAGGGGAAGGAAATCCGACTGTGGGAACTACAGAGGCATCTCCTTCCTCTCTATCGCAGGGAAAATATTTGACAGAGTCATATTCAACAGACTTATCACAGTATCAGAGCAGTACTTCCCAGAGGCACAGTGCGGCTTCAAGCCTGGCAGAAGTACTGTTGATATGATCTTTGCCATGAGACAACTCCAAGAGAGGTATATTGAATAAAACATGTCCCTATTCTCTGTCTTCATAGATCTGACCAAGGCTATTGACACGGTCAATAGATAGGCCCTCTGGAAAGTCCTAGAGCGCATCTGATGCCCGCCAAAGTTTATATCGATGATCAGGCTCTTCCACGACGGCATGACTGACTAGGTCCTCTCGAGCGGGAATATGAAGGAAGCCTTTGCAATCAGCAACGGTGTGAAGCAGAGTTGTGTCCTAGCTCCAGTCCAATTTAACGTATTTTTCACCTGCATGCTGTTCCATGCCGTCCGAGACCTGGAGAAGGAGGTTTACATTCGCTACATTTGGATGGCTCCCTCTTCGACCTGCGTCGTCTCACTGCCAAGACAAAGAGCCTGCAAACCATCCTTCAAGAAATCCTCTTTGCTGGTGATTGCGCTCTTGTGGTCCACGCAGAATCCGACTTGCAGATGATGCTGGACCATTCCTCTGAGGCCTCCAAGCTGGAGTACTTCCACATGCGAGCTCTCTGTTCCATACTCGGAATCAGCCGGCAGGACCACATCACCGTCCTGGAGATCCTGGAGAGTGCCACCTCCACCAGCATTGAGTCCATGCTCATCAAGGCCCAGCTTCGATGGCTGGGACATGTCATCCCAGTGGAGGAGTTTAGGATGCTAAGACGCCTGATGTGTGGTAAGCTCCAGCTCAAGAAAAACCAAGGCCGTCCAAAGCTGCGAAACAAAGACACTGTGAAAGCAAACATCCAGTGGTGTCACGTGAGGCCGAGGGAACTAGAGGAGCGTGCTATGGACAGACCAGAATAGAGGGCCTCAATCCACAAAACAGCTGCCAACTACGAAGAAGCACGATGCCAGAAGCTCACTGCTGCTAGAGAAAAGCAACACAGAGCTGCGATCAGCAGTGATCACAACAGCGGACTTCCAGTACCCCCACTGTTTAAGACTCTACCCCTCCAGGCTAGGACTGCAGAGCCACCTTCGCGTGCATTGATGTTGCAGAATGTAAACGTCATCATCGGATCCGAAGGACAACCTACCACTGCACCACAGACATCACATAGATTATTAGCTCTTGAAGGACGCGGTCAATTTTTCTGTGCAAAAAAACTTTAAACCCGTTTTTCTCAAAACCCGTTTTTTTTCCCCAATATTTTGCTATCTACTTTTTTGTTTCTGAACCAATTCTAACCAAATTTGGCACACATCATGTTCACACAAAACTAAAAAACGTACGTATGCGCATCCAATTCTGTTGTTAAGTTTCAGAGAAAAATGGGTTTTTAGTATGAAAAAATGGCGAAATTTGAAATTTCGCTACA
>JBCEWB010142728.1:0-10894 GCA_039654565.1 Peronia peronii | reverse complement strand
GTATGTATGTATGTATGTATGTATGTATGTATGTATGTATGTATGTATGTATGTATGTATGTAAGTATGTATGTATCCGTGTGTATATATGTCTACCTACGTACCAACCTACCTACCTACCTACTATCTACCTACCCACTTACCTACCCATTTACACACATATTGTATGTCTGTCTATCTATTTGTGTCATAGTATATCTGCTTGTCCTGCTATCAGTCTCTTTGTCTATCAATGTCTCTCCGTGCTTGTTCTGTTTTCATACTCAGACATGTTGTTGTTGTTGTTGTTGTATAATCCTTGTGTATATGTTCATCTTGAAGACAGTCACTAATGCAATGCCAGTGAAGCAATGGAATCTTACTTAAGCAGATCTGAGGAGAATTTGTGGTTTTATCTCTGGGCCGAAAGATTGGTCAGTTCTTCCGCAGCAGCCCCTCTTGTGGAACAAGACGAAAAAAAAATTCTTTTTTCTAATCAGCAAATGTAAAACTATTCTCATTCAGAGATGTTACAAGAAGATTGGGTTGTGTTTTATTTAACGACTCATCAGCACGAAGGTGTCTACGTTGAACCGACTACCCTAAAAGAAATGGAAAGAAATTTTTGAAGTTTGTTCCCCCCTCCCTCCCCCCCCCCCCCCCTCCGGTGATACAGTAATTATCTCCTCTTCAATAGCCCTTTGACCAGTCCGTGGGAATTGGTTCAAACTTGAACAGACATACTGACATAGATTTGTCCTACCAGATACAAACGTACAAATACACACACACTTACAAACACACACGTACACACTTAAACTCGAAGGCTCATTCACAGGCATCAAAATGTGGTAAATAAGAGGTCCAGAGGGGACACGACAGAAGAGAGTAAAAAGGCAGGAACACGTACAAACGTAGCGAGAAAAAGGAATCTTGAAAATACGGGGGAAGGAACTTCAAGAGCTGAATGGCTTTTGTTGAGAAGTCAATGTGCCACAAGAACCACAACTATTCTCTGGCGTTTGGCAAACTAGGATTTAACAGAAAAACAACAACACAACAACAAAAATACCGATAAACAGGATTATCAAAGTTAGGAGCTTTTCATGAAAATACCTGACCTAATCATTTTTTTTGAATAGTCACAATTGTATTATGGAGCAAAATGAACCTATGAAAGAAAGAAAAAAAAATATTATGTCATATATAATCAAAAGAAATGTAAAAGTAGGAGTGATAAGAAGAAAAGAAACATTCCCAAAGTGCAGTGAGGTTCTGCACAATACCGAACTTACAGAGATTTACCTTTTAAATTCGAATGTTGTATAATAAGAAAAGTGAATCCACCACACGAAAATACCAGTAAGAATTCTGTAGGATGTGTTGGCAGATTAGAAGTTGAAGGCGTAAGAAAAAGAAAAAGAAAAGTACACCGCTGATAAACAGGATTGTCAAAATCCTGAACTTTATTGAAAAATACCACACTTACAATAGTTTATCGTCTTGGCTTGAACTGCGTTATAAGGTAACTAAATCTCCCCTAGAGAAATGCAATAAGGATTCTTGTTTGAGCTCCGACAAACTAGAATTAAAAGAACAAAAAAACGGAAAAAGACCAATCAGACCAGGATTGCCAAAGTGCCAAGTGTTCGTCACATATCAGATTTACAGGTTTACATTTTGAATCTCAAGTTATGCTATAAAATGAACCAAATTCATCACAGAGAAATACAATAATGATTCCGTAGCTCTGGCAAACTAATAATAAGAATACACAAAGCAGGGGAAAGAAAACCCCGATAAAATGACTGTGCTATGAAGCGAGCTGAATTTATGACCCAAAAATAAAATAACGATTCTGTAGCTTTTGGCAACCTACCAATAAAGAATAATAATAAAAAAAGAAATAAGGTAAAAAAGATCGATGGAGCGGATGGTCAAAATCCCGAGCCTTCTTGACGTTTATCCTTTTTATTTTGACGCGCGGAATAAAAACAATCCACATTCCCGACAAAGAAATACAGTAGCAATTCTGCAGCAATAAACAAACTTGGAGTTAAATTTAAAAAGAAGAACACAAAGAAGAAGAAGAAGAAGAAGAAGATAAAATCAGCAAACAAGAAGTTAAAAGAATAAGAAAAACACCCCCATAAAGTGAAGAAAAAAAAAGAAAGAAAGGCAACAAAAAAAAACAACAACCAATAAATAAAGCACCACGATCCCCAGCAGGGGTGCAGATAACACGCTTAGATAAGAAAAGGGAGAACGAACGAAAAAAAGGAGAATGCAAAAAGAGTGGCACGCGCGTTCATGCATGAGCAAGATTGGATGACACACTCGCCGGCTGGGCACAAACAGACGTAAACGACAAACAGCTAAATATTTCATTTTAAAGAATTGAAATGGATTTTTCTCCCAGTGTAAAAATAAATACGATTATTGAATGGACAGACCGGTAACTTAGTAAGTATCCGGTCGATATAAAAGTGAACAGATGTGTAAATAAATAAATATATAAATAATTATGTAAATAAAAATAAATAGTAAACGATAAATGCATAAATTGACGCAAAAAGCGTAAATGGACAAATAAATGGATAAATAAATAGAAAATTTGACAACTAAACAAAAAATAAATAAATGGACAAATAAAAAAAAAAGATAAATAATAAATAAATAAATAAACAAATAAATACAATCATATGCAGTGAAACAAACTCATAGAGGTGAGAAATTTGCTGACTTTCGCGGTCTTCCTGTGGGGATAACATAACTAAATCTATAAGTCTATCTGACGGGGGGCGCAGTGGCTCTGTCGTTTTGCCTCTGCTTCAGGGTGAAAACAACTCACCGCGGTGAGGTCGGGATCGGCTTGCGGGTCCTCCCATTGCGGGGGTGGAAAGACACAAGATCGAAAGACCTGCATTTTTTTCAGTGACTCAACGGTCCCCTGACTTCCAGTGGGTAGGGAAGCCCACCGTCTAGCGCTCTCGGATAAGGGCGAATATATTTCGGAGGTCCTGTGTGTACGTTACGCACGTTAAAGATGCCTTGGCAGTTCAAAATCGATGAAAGAGTAGGCTGAGTGCCGCTGTCCGGGCAAAATTTCCAAATTCCAAATTTCTACCCACAAAAATTCTCATCAAACTCAGACAGAGCCAAGATAATTCTACTATCTCAGGATTGAAAGGCTTAAGAAAAAAAAAAGATCTGATGAAACCTTAGTATGGCCTGTCTAATTATGCAGATCCAGCGTTCGATATAGGGTAAAAAAACAACAACAACAGGAAAACAGCCATGTTGTTGTTTATTTTGTCTTGTTTTTGTACCAAGCACTTGGCCGACCAGTATTGTAGGAACCCAATACGGCTTTTTGTCTTTGATTGAATATAACTTCATGTACACGCGCTTGCACACTGGGTACAGAAAAGACGGGTACAGGAAAGGGATGCACGAGTATAGGTGAGGCTTTTCGATATTTAGATATACGCTAAACTCACTCAAATCATTGGCTTCAGGATGAGCATTTCTCTCGCTCTCTGTTTCCAAAATGAGTTGTAATCTCTCTCTAGGTTCTCTATCTCTCTCTGTGTCTACATGACAATGTCGGCCTTTCTGGATACTGGAGAAGGGTTAAAAAGGCATAATTATGAATCAGTGATGGGATCGAATGTCTGAAGGTCGAGACTGGGATGAAGTTTATTGTTATCAAGGCTAGGATAGGTTACCTATGGAACTCAAGATTGGCTAGAATTTGCCAGGATCTGCGATGGGATGAGATACACGGTTAGGGATGATGTAAGGTTCATCAAGGTCAGAGGTTTGAATTGGGTTTGTTGGGTCAGGGACTGCAATGAGATTGAGGAGGAATGTGGACTACGGTATGAAAATTATGTCTTACTGCTATCAGTATCGGGTCTGGAGACAATGAAATGTGACCAAATAAAGAAGAGGTAATAGATTTTGAAATAGGGGCTCTGACCATAGATAATAAATGGAAAAACATCACCACTTTTCCAAGAACACCATAATAATATGAAATGAAAATACGATAATGAGATTGCTGGATTTTATGCTCATTAAATATCACGCACTGTGGCCAAGGACCAGAAAGATAAAATTAGACTTTTTATATCTCTTCATATCTTCCTCATTCGTCAACTGATCCTCTCTTCTCGCCACTTGCCGACATGATCGTTTCAAACAGACGAAAAGAAGATGATGTTGACGAGAAAAGAAAGCGAGCACACCTCAAATATAAAAATAATGAAAACTGAAACAGAAAATGACAACCACCATTTTATATTGAATCTCATACAGAAGACTGAATGAAAAACACGTAGGATAAAAGGACATTTTTTTTTCTAATTTTTAAAATTTTTTTTTTCTGTAACCACAGGCATAAAATGTTGTGTACGAAATTAAACCTGTCATTTCGGGCGAATAATCGCCTCTTTCTAAAAAGGATATGTGTCATCGTCTTCACACGATGCAACTTCAGAGCCATGAAATTTCTGTCACTTTGATTCAACCATTCACGCGCGAAATGTTGGAACTTCAGTACGTGTTACCTTGATAACTGTGGTCCTACTTGATTGATGTTTTTCAATGTTGCAAGGCTTTCTGAGCCGTTTCGTCTCCACTGAACTACTTTTTTCCTGTTATTTTGCCCATTAAGGTATTTTTTTTTCATAACACTACAGTAAAATCAGATAAATGTTATTTGTTGGACTTTGTCAACCTTTACGTCAAAAGAATTTCTTTGAAAAACAGGGCGTGATGTAGTAGCTCATAATATCCACAGAACAGATGGATTGTCTCTTGGTGTTTTTACTGTGAAAATCAAGCTATACAATTTTCTTTTAGTAAGCTTAGTTTTGTTAATTAAAAAAAAAAAAGGGGGGGGGGAATATGCATGCTGAACTGCAATATTTCTGACCAACAGTTTGGTCTCATAGGTCACAATAATTGTGTCCAAGTATATGATACGAGACCATATTCTTATGATGCAAAATTACAGCTTTGCTCCATTGAGGGCTCTAATTCGCCCCATATTTCTTCTATCACTTTTCCTGACCTATTAATGAGTTCTGGTCTGCTTGTCATGTCTTCGGTACGTTATTGATTGCCTTTCTGTCTATCTGTCTGTCGATCTGCTTGTCTGTCTTTCTATTTATGTCTATCCTCTGTCCGTCTGCCTACCTACCTACCTATACCTACCTACCTACCTACCTACTCATCTATCTACCTACCTACTACCTACCTACCTACCTATACCTACCTACCTACCTACCTACTCATCTATCTACCTACCTACTACCTACCTACCTACCTATACCTACCTACCTACCTACCTACTCATCTATCTACCTACCTACCACCTACCTACCTACCTACCTACCCACTCGCTCACCTATCTACAACCTATCTGCCTACCCACTAATTAACTGCCTACCTTTCTTTAAATGCATCTTTTCATTTATTTGCCACTTCTCTACCTACAGAACTTACCTGTCTACCTACCACGTACCCATCTATTAATTTACTTAAGACGGCTCATCCATCTGTCCGTGTTTTGTCTGTTATCTATCTATCTGTTTGTTCGTCTGTCTATCCATTCATCCACACGTCTCTCTATCCTTTATGCTTTATATGTCTATCTGTGTCTACTGATCTAGTATCATCATTGCAGTCGTTGCTGCCATGTTACTGTCTTCGATGATTATTTGATCTTTCTTGAGCAAAACACAGGTTCTAACCTGTCCCAAGCATAGTTATATTCTGGCCATACATATTTCTATCTTATTTGAGGGTTCGCGGCTCATGAAAAATTTAATTTTCCTCCCATGTGTATCACTCATTCGATACACTGACTCACCCATATTTGTAACATGCTCCCTTTCGGGATCCAAGCAAGCACGGTCGAGGGATTTTAGAGCTCCTCTAGTCGACGCGTGAGTTGAATGGGTTACTCACTCACTCACACAAAATCGTGGCATAGATTTCGGTAGGTCACCGTTTTACCAGCGAGTGGGTTCACATCTACAGTCTTGTAACCCGCACGGACGAGGGGCTTCGCCGAAAAGCGCTAGATCCAGCTATAGCAGTGAGCGAAGTCTCTGGTTACGAAGGATGAGCGAAATCTAACCTCGCCTGGCTCGCGGTGCAGTCAGCGCGCTCCCGGGATTTTGCGCGTGTATTTAATTTCAAAAGGTGTGGCTTGTAGGTCGCTTAAATCGTCGTAATTTTACTCAAAGAGATGAACGTGCACTCGTATAAAACTCTGTCGCAGGATCAGAATAAACACAAGTGAAGCAGGCACATGTTCATGATCTCGTTTCACCACATGGTATACTGTGTTTATATTTTCTTGTGGGCTTAGGATACTTCCTATTGGAAGGTAGGCAGTATTGATATGAGTTTTATTGTTTATTATGAATGTTGAAACAATAATTCTTATTTCATGCTGAAAAGTACGATGTTTTGTTTTCTTGCTGATCTGAACAGGTTTATCTTTCATCGCTCTTTGCTTTGGCCATGTACAAATCTTGCTATAAACTTAACATTTGCCTCATCACAGGCAGAAAACAAAGAAACATAAGTCATTGTTGTAAAAGAGAAGATCTCTATCTCTCCGTACGTGGATGGCTTATGTTTATATCCTCACCTGTCTTGAGATAGTCTAATAGCCAATGCAACTTCTTGGATATTCATCTCATATACTCACTGAGTCGGGAAGTTTTCTTCCTTCCGTTGCTCTAATGTTTCTGTTACGTATTCATTCACTGATTTATTCTCTCATTCACTCACTCACTCACTCACTCACTCACTCACTCACTCGCTCATTCACTCACTCACTCACCCACTCACTCACTCACTCACTCACTTATTCACTCACTCATTTACGCATTCACTAACTCACTCACTCACTCATTCATTCACTCGCTCACTCACTCACTTGCCCACTCACTCACACACTCACTCACTCACTTACTCACTCACTCACTCACTCACTTTGTAGCTCCCTCACTCATTCACTTACTCACTCATTCATTCACCCATCCACTCTCCTCACTCATTCAGGCACTTTATGAAGTTAGATCCATCTGGCTTTAACGACATGCAGTGACTTTGACGATAAGATTTTAAAACAACCGCGCTATCATTCAGAATGCTATTCCCCAATATTTTTCTGTCTGTCCCCACCCTTATCCATGTTCAGTCTGCAGCTAATCCACCTGGCTTGGCTTGATCTTTGTTTTGCACCCGCTCCTTTTTTTGTTTTTGTTTTTTTTTTTTTCGTTATCCTGCGCCACACATTTTGCTCTGTTCAGAATGAGATGACTTTCACTTCAGATCACAATGCAACCTGAAGGAAGAAGCATAAAGAAGGAGATTTGTCTATGGCTAGAGACATATAGAGAAAAATTCCAAAGCTTTGATCCATAACAGGAAAGGAGTAAAAACACAGAAGCAAAAATCACCAAAATGTTGCTGTCACTTCCCTTTCGATTTATCGTATGTAGCTCGTATTATTGAACTCTTCAAAGAATTAAACATTTTGAAGAATAGATGAGTATGGTAAACATTAATAAAAATGCCATACTGGTGCTGTCAGTCTGGCCGTAGTTTAATTGTGTAGCTCAAATTAATAAACTTTTCAAAGGATAACAGGATAAAGTGCTTACAACATTGAGGTAATTTTATTGCTAGGTCACGAAATATCATTTTGTGCAATGTTGCCTCTGAAGTTCATATAAATAAACATTTCAAGGAAGGAAGAGTCAAACTAAATCAATAAAAAAACAAATAATAAAGAGAAACTGTTAAATTGTGGCTGATTCGCTGTAGTTTGAGAATGTGGCTATATAGCTCATAAAAAATAAGTATTTTAAAGGATAACAGGGTGAAGTATTAGGAACACAGACTGGTGGTTTCATTTCGATGTCCTTGTGGCTATGCAACTCCTGTAAATGATTTTTTCAACGGATAACCACTTGGGATACAGCAGTAAAAATACGAAGGTAATTCGTCATACTGTTGGTGGCATTTTGCCGGAATTTATGCTTTGTAATTAAAACAAATAAACTGTTGGACGGATAACAGACTAATGAGGTCACACTGGCATTTGGGCAAACTCAGCTTGAAATGTTTTCACCGAAGAGACTTGAGCTTTGTTATTCTATTGCCTCCTACCTTGTACACCCAAAGACCAATGCTAGCTGTTGGCAGCCAAAATTCCTGATTTCCATAAAAATTTTGTGGCATCGATAGACAAAATATGTGGGGAAAATATGTCGTATGATACTAAATGAAACCTTTATAATCTTCAAAATCCCCCTCCCCCCTCCCCCTTCAAATTTAATGTTTCGAATTTAAAACACATATTACATTTAATGTAATTTGTCGTATTATAGCAAAAATAATTTAATTAAAAAATCAATCAATCAATAAGTTTGTCAACCAGTCATTGTGTCTGTCAAGTAATCAATAAAAAAACAAACAATAACTGAGTAATTAAATTAAACAAATAGACTAAAATTAATAAGTATAGATGAATGACTAATAAATAAATAAAATAATAATTAAATATCGACCAAGGCTGTCACCATTAAACAAGACAAACGTTCCTTTTCGATGCCATATGACGAGGATTTTTGACCTGCGTGTAATGTAGGAAACCAACATTCATTAACATTTTGACTTGAGTGCTGACACTTTTGTCTTGTCGAGAGAAAAAAAAAGGTTGAATTTTTAAATTTCAAGAACAGCGGGCAATGAAAGATCAGAAACAGATATATAGAAAGAAAGAGAAAAAGAGAGAGAGAGAGAGAGAGAGGGGGGCGTGAAAGAGAAGGAGAGAAAGAAAAGAGAGCTGGCTGGCTGGCTGGCTGGCTGGGCTGGCTGGCTGGGCTGGCTGGCTGGCTGGGCTGGCTGGCTGGGCTGGCTGGCTGGCGGGCTGGATGGATGGATGGATGGATGGGTTTTAACTGGATGGATGGAAGATGGATTGATGGAAGGATGGATAGATGGATGGTTGGTGGACAGATAGATGGATGGATGGACAGATAAAGGGATGATTTAATGGATGGATGGATGGAAAACCCCGACACACAGACGAAGAGATGTGTGTGTATGTGTGACTTATGGGAGAGTGTTTATAAACCAAACACAGCTCTCTTCAGTCTTGTTTGCTTCCAAAGGTAAAAATATCACACTTCATTCATGCATTAAGCTTCGATTTATTTTTTGTGTCCTGGTAGATCTTATCCGTGTTGACAGTGTTTGTTTAAAGCTGTCTTTCAGGAGAGGCGGCTGTGTCAATAATATCGTTCCTTCTACAAAATCAGTGTGCGCTGTGATGGATCGCTCCACAGCCTAGCATGGCCTACTAACTACCATCCAAATCCTTGTGAACCACAGCACTTGGAAAAAAAAATAATGGATAAGACACTTTGCACATTTCGAACTCTTTCGCCGTTTTTCAGTAAAATAAAACACACACACACACGCACACACACACACACACTCAAAATCACACATACACACATTCACAATGAGGTTTTGAGCTGAAAAAAAAAAGAGTTAAAAAATATTCTGATCTGAGGTTTATATTGAAAAATACAAAAGCTAAAATAAACGAGCAAACAAATAAATGAACTAAGGACTAGCAGGCAAGCAATTTAATGAGATACGCGCATATTTCTTTCTTTTTTTTCTTTTTTCTTTCTTTTTTTTTCTTTCTTTCTTTCTTTTTACAAAAAGGAACACGATGAATATCTCGGTCTGTTTCAGATCTGATCATACATTTCATTGATTTCTTTGTATGGAAATTTGTAAACAGCTCCATACTTTTTTGCGTTTCAAGTCAACCTGAAGGACAATCTGTGGAGTATATTCTGTGCTACCGCACCATAGATGGAGCTTTGTTTTCTCTCTGCCTTCAACTTTTTATTGAGACCAGCAGCCAAGCATGTTTGTTTGCTGTTTTGATTTGTTTTCACGTAACCATTCAATTACTAGAGCTAAGGTGTCGTTTTTTTTAGTTTAAATTGAAAATTGATTTAATTCCTCTTCATCTTCCTCTCTGTCTGTCTATCTGTCTGTCTGTCTGTCTGTCTGCCTGTCTGTTTGTTTGCCTGTCTGTCTGTCTGTCTGCTGGTTGCCCTTCTATTTGTATTTCTCTCATGTTTCTACCCTCATTCATGTTCACCTTTGTTTACCCATAGCCTTCTCCTTCTGCCTGCTTATCTGTTCGTCTGTCACTTTTTCTCTCACTTCTCTTCTCTCATTCACTCACAGCTTTTGCTTACCCATAACTATAATAATATAGATACCGAAGCCGGTCTTACTACGCACTCTATGACCTGATTTTAAAATGGATCCTGATAGTTTATATCCAATAACTAATATCTCTCTCTTCCCAACTATCTCGCCTCCTCCCTGTCGTTCTGACTCTCACGTCTTCAGCCCTGGCTGCACTGAAAACGAACGTCTCATTGCCAGCCCAAAACCTGAATAAAACACTCTGATGTTAATCTACATTTATATCTATATTTATATTTATGTTTATATTTTACCTTTCTGTCTCTTTGTCTTCCCACTGTATTACGTTTTCATCCCTCTTTACTCACCTCCTTTAGTTCATTTCTCTCCCTCTCTTTCCCCCTCTCTCTCTCCTTTTACCTGTGTCTAGTCCTGCCTGTAACTTCGTGGCCTGTCTTACTGCGCAGTGTAAATGCGTGGTCAAACTGACCGATGGCTTTAGTTACATCTTTCTCTTTCTGCTATTCTTCTCTTTCTTCTCCTCTCTTTTCCACACACACACACACACACACACACACACAGAAAATCACTCTTACTTGCACAATCTATTGCATGACTTCATCTCTAAAAAATGCACTTTGTTCATTAT
>JBCEWB010142706.1:0-10894 GCA_039654565.1 Peronia peronii | reverse complement strand
CACACACACACACACACACACACACACACACACACACACACACACACACACACACACACACACACACACACTTTTGTTCTTGTTCATGCAAAGAATGCGACAAAGATTTTTTCCTCTCATTATTATGCTTGCTGCATACCACTTGTGTCTGGCAAAGGAAGATACTAGGGCTGGCCAAAAACAATCTCCGTTACGATAGAGCATATTGTAATAAAGTCCATCATACTCTACCTTCTTTGTTGATACTCCTAATCGTTATCTCTCTACAAAGAAGATTTTTTAAAAACGTGCAATTCGGACTATCGTATTTATTTTGATTGCGAGGAGCAGGTATAGAATTTTAGCAAAATTTTTCCTTACTCTACTCATTGAATCGTTTTCTGGCGAGGACCTTGCCGCGGATTAAAATTAAAGAAATAGATTATAAAAAAGCAACTCCTTCATTTGATGTAGAATGTTGACCCTGATTTAGTTAAACCAGAATGTATTAATTATAATCAATTTTACTAAGTAGTGTGTCAGGAAGGAAGGTATCTGTACTCTCTTACTATCATCTTTTTCTGCGGACGAAACGTCTGTCTTCTGTTGCCCTGACGGATTGGAATGTAAAATTAAAGCATTTGGCTCAAAAACAAGACTCGAGAGGAAATTATGACAGCACCTTTAAAGAACATTCAGCTCAAATACAGAATACTATACTCTCGTATAGATTACGGGAGGATAAGTTCACAACACTGATTTCGACAAAAATCTGTTACTTTGTACACTTATCCTCACCTGAGGTCAATACCTGATAGTTTTAAGATTGAGTCCAGGATAACTTTTTGAAATACCATTGTACCAGCCTTTTATGCTGTCGTTAGCAGATCAGATGAATTGTTCCCCTTGCCTGCGTTAAGGAATTTCTTGTCCGTTTTGTATTATCACAATAAAAAAAAAGTCTCTGTAGTAATGAAATGTTGACGCCACCATTCTTATTTTACCATGCAATAGTAGAAATGATAATCATGTTAAACAAGGAGGACTACAGGCAGTTCCCTTGTCCACTCAAAAGCATTTGTACAAATACAGTACGGACTCTGCATGGCTGTACGTTAAGCACATACATGCACCTTCACATAATTGTAGTATATAAACATACAAATATTCATATACGACTTACCAGTGTAATGTGATTTAATGTAATAAAAATACTGATATTGAACCTGCATTCTGCAATACCTGATGAAAAGTAGTATGGATGAAGCTTATCTATTGATCCCTTGTTATCTGCTGATTTATTTAACCGTGTTTACAGATCTGAGAAAGTGTATTCACTTCTTTATACCAATTGATGCTGTTCCCAAAAAGAGACAACATTGGATAAAACATATATAAATGAATAGAATATACATTTTAAAAAAGCCAGCTGGTATCACTGTCAAATAACGAAGTGGGATGGAATTCGCGATGTGAAAAGGAGTAGTCACACATGAATGAAATCGTAAATAAATTGTCTCAAAATTGCAGTCGATGGGTAAGTTATGAGTATGGGAAGTAGCGGCTCACCAGTCACATAACTTTGCAGGTAATCAGAACACCGCAGAGTACACTTCTTTTGATAACACTCTCTTTCTCTTTCGATCTCTGATCTGGGTTTGGATTATGGCAAGCTGATCGCGTCCAGTCTTTGATGTTGCACGTCCGTGATCGTCTTCCTCTTGTTTCTGTTACTGTGTGTTTGAGTACTGTAATGTTAGATCTTGGGAAAGTGGTCGTACTATCAATGATTTTTTTCTTGTCACTGTGACCAGTTCTTCGCAAAGTCTTAAGTGCTGTTTTATGGTGTTCTATACTGGTTCATTGGTGACATGTTCTGTGTAGCTGATGTCCAGTATTTTACGGAAGCATTACATTTCCATGCTTAGAGCTCCTTCTCCAGTTCAGCAGTGTCTATGTTTACATGCATACAGGCAGATGGAGGTAACCAGTGCATGCATAGCCTAATCCTTGCCTTCAAACTGATAATGTTGTCTTTCCAGATTGATTTTAATCTGCCCAAGCCTGCAGAGGTTTGAGCAATTCTGACGATTTCGATTGTTCACACTTTGTCTGAGATGGTTGTCACAATGTATTTGATCTGTTCATAAGGATTTCATGAGCTATTCTTTGGGGAAAGTACAGAGAGCAGTATAAGACCGATAGTTAGAATCCATGTACCAGATGACTAGACACAGGATCAGAAGTATAATAATATTATTTCTTATGTCGATTTTTGAGTGTTATTGCATGCAGTGGCACACACTGCCAGTAGATCGAAATTCTATTTTTTAAAAATTAATCTGTTTCCTCAAGACAATCTCTATATTTTCGGACTATTGGCGATCTTTCTAGCTATTTCTTGGAATGTCAGCCTGTACTTGATACTCTATTATGGTAAAGAAAGATGTTAATACTAGACGTGATGCCATCAAAATCTATAAATTCAGCGTCCGAAACGGAGTGTCTGCTAAACTGAGAGTAAACATACATTAATATTTATACAAAGAGTCCTGCTTATGCGGAGTTTTGGGCACACAAGGCCATATGGGTTTTCATAATCACCGATGTACATATTTATATGAATATCAAATATGAAATAGATTTGATGTTATATGTGGAGTTTTTGACTTGGGTGTTAAGTCTTCTTCTGGGAAAAAAAATGAAATTTGCCTGACATAAATGTCAGTTAGAGAGACCCGATTCATGAGATCCCTGTTTCTATACCGGACAATGAACAGGTGTTGTTTCAGTTTGTCCTTACCAGTGAGATTCACAAAACATTCATATATCAGTTGTGTCCCAATGTTTTATTATCAGTTGTTATATACTAAAACTCTAAATGATAGGAATATCCACATGCACAAAAAAGAGAGAGAGAGAGAGAGAAAACGATGCTCAAAGCAAGGTGGCGACCAGATAATTCAGGCTGCCTTTACGCAAGCACTTGTTCAACAACACATTTTCCCAGCGCTGTTATGTTAAACGTCTGTGATGTTCAGACAGTTCAATATTTTCGTCAGTGTTCCTAAGCTTATGTTTTTACAGATTTAGCAACAACCTGACTTATTGTGACATCGACCATTGTCAATTTGCCATTGTTTTCTCTCTCTCTATGACCTTTTGCGAACATTTCCTGAAACATCAGTCTATACTTAGTACTCATGTTGTAGTATAGGAGGATATTAACACTGGAATTAATATTGTGAAATATGAAACCGAAAGATATCAAAGCGAAGAAGGTGTTCTGATAAGAGCCCTTTAAGCTGACTTCTGGTTCCAAAATCATGACCATCGCCACACACGTTCCCGGAATATAACAAACAATCATGACTGCAGCTATCAAGAGTACAAGTTTTATTGTTTTTCTATCACGGCTGCTTATAGATTCCCCACCATCACTACCGGACCTGGCTTTCTGGCGCCACTTTGATTTCCCCCGTAGTTTCACCACCAGGATAGAAGTACAGATAATAACTGATATGAACGACACGTATCCCAATAAAATGGTCAGAACATAGGTCAAAGTTCCCAAACTGTCTTCGGAAATGTTTACAGCAATCCCATACAATGTCTTATTTCTCCTGGGGCAAAAATTCCAGTGGAACTGATAAGTGGTATATTCAGTGATAATGGCCAAAATATTGCACAGATAGATGACGCCAACCACAACTGCCGTTCGCGCTGGTGTAATAAATTGTTTCACTTTGAGAGGTATTACAATACCCAAGCATCTCTCCGCTGTAATGAACGCTATAATCCAGCCGGTGATGCGGCCAAATACCAGAGATGGCAAAGCACCTATGAGGTACTGGATCTCCTCTGAAACGAATGGAACATCTGCTTTTCTCAGCAGTGGGTTGAAACAAATATTTACCCACAGCTGGGTTATCAGACAACAAAGATCAGACACAGCTAAGCCAAACAAACTGATGTTCATGGAGATCCGAAAACCTTGTTTCACAAAGATGACAATGTTGATGATATTTCCGATGATCCCAAATAAGCAGAGAAAGCTACAGATAACGACAAGGTTAATAATTAGAAATAGTTCACTTTGTTCATATGTTAGCAGATGTTTACTATTCAGATCTGAACTGTCATAAGTATTTCTTTGTGTTAGACCCAAAGAGCTTAGATTGACATGCATTTCTTTGCCTTGCACAGAGTTACTGCAAATTAACTATGAGAACATATTTACCAGAATGTTTTTCTTCGGACTAACAAGTAGATGAGATGCCATCCAAAATGCGATGCTATGATAAAGCTTTTCTTTGTTTTTCTTTTCAGTAATAATATGGAGAAGGTGCATGATTTCACAGTCATAGTACTACTGATATAGCTTAATGGTATACAGTTTCTAGTTTTAAAAAGAATAAAGTTCTTTTCCGTGTCTTCCTCCCAAAAATTAGGAGCCAGAATACAAGAATATAAGACGAAGACGGATAGAAGCACAGCTTATATTATCATATAAAAAGTAATCAGTGCTAAATGTTTGCCAGTTATGAAACATTTAAAACCGTTTGATGATCTCATCTATAACTACCCGAAATGGATATTTTCACACATTGCAGTTGAGGCGCACTATTGATAGCTGCACAGGAGGTGATATTAAGTACAGAAACATGGCTAAGTAGTGTGCTCTGGAGCAATATAGATAATTAGGGTAATGCTTCACATTACCAACCGAGATGGCATATCTTTAACATGAGTGCAAACTAGACCATTTAAATTCCTTTTGCATCTCGGTCCCTCACCACCGCGATCCAAAACAAACGACGGATTAATTGGACTTCCAAATTGGGATAATTAATTAAAAAAAAGCCGTATACCTCCTTCGATGACAAGCAGTTAAATGTGACAGATCATCTGCTTCACCTGGGTTTGTGACCGAAACAAAATGCTATTTCTTTTTTTCTAATGCGTGTGTATGTGTGTGTGTGTGTGTGTGTGTGTGTTTTAACGGTTTTTGACAAAGGTCACAGATGCCTACAGATAAAATAGGATGAATGCTGGTAACTGTATAAAGAAGAAGTTGATAAATAATGTCTCTTTCGCTTTCAGTTCCACATATATTGATCTTTGCATTATTCCTTAGGTGACAGCTCAGGACAAAATTGATATAACCAAGTTTTTGGCAGGTGTCATACATTACAAGCAAATAATAATAATCCGACGAAGAGCCAAGCGGGCTCGAAAATTTGGCAGAGTAACAACAAAAATATTCCATCTAAGTTCTTTGTATATGTTATTTGCTCTTCTTAGTTTTTTAATTCTTTGATTAGTTACCGGTTGGACAGTCGTATGTATTTTTCGTAAAATAATTGACTATCTTATAATGATTTTGGGTCTTCTGATTCTGCTACTGTATTCAGTCATTTTGAGATATGTGCTAATGGATGCAGTGAGGTGAAGTCTTTATTCCTATATTTCCACCCAGTCCTGTTATTTATGTGGTTATCTTGATTTCTCCAAAACTTTTTATCTATTGTTCTCATTTCACTTCCTTTTGGGTGTAACAAAATACACGTATGAATATAGGATAAGAGTATTAGAAGAGACAAAGCCCGACAAGTGACACAAGGTGCATATTATTATCGGTAAGGTATGACTGTTCGTGTATGTATGTGGCGTGTGTGAATATTTATATCTCGTATATCTAATAAAAGACAGTTGAAGATGAAGTGTGATTTGAGAAAAGAGAGAGAGAGAGAGAGAGACAGAGAGAAAGAAAGAGAGAAGTGGAGGAAGAATGTGCGCCTTTATTATATAATCTAAAATAAATTTTGACCTGGGAAGACCCAGACATTGTGGAAAAAATTTCAAAAAAAAAGGAAAAGAAATGAAAGTACGGAAAAGAAAGTTTAATACATTTCTTTAAAACTGTGCACGCTACAGGACAACAGCAACTAAAAATCAAAGGTATTTCTATGTTCACTGTCTTGATAAATTCAGATAATATTCTATTCAAGAACAACAAGAGCACCAAGAACAGCAATTATGTCACAGAAGAATGTAACCACAAAAAACTTTCAGAGATAACAGCCTGTTTCAGATTCACACCGTACAAAACAGAAAGCCTCATTTGAAGCAAAGCTAAACGATAAGAAATGTAAATAGATATGACAAACACGTCTTAGTCAACATTAGAATCGAAGCAGATCCGAAAAAAATCATCACAATGTTATCGTCTGGGTATTCGAAGAAGATGTATAAGATATTCAATATTGGAAAGTTCATCTTTATCATAAATACCGTGTTATATTGACGTTTTATTACGAGCGCCCTGTTCCACACTTCACACACATAACATTTTTAATGATCGTCTCCACCATCTAGAAGGACTTCCGATGGATCTCTCGTAAAAAACCACGACTGCCATTTTATTCGAAGCAGTGTTAACAAAGTCTAATTTTGGCCACTTTTTCGTTCATAAACAGAATTCAGAAAATTGCATTAATAAACACAGATCTCTCAGCTAACGGTTTGAGTTTTTCTTGTCAATCGGTACTCAGCACGTGTCCCTGGGATGTAGTCTTGGAACAAACTTGCCTATATATCTTGACTGTGCATTAGCACAACACAACCCCTCTCTTTTTCATTCCCCCCCTTTTTTTTTTCATTTTCCTCCCGTCTCTATGCATTCACCACCCTCCATGCCGTGCAATATAAAGAACAAAACCAAAAGAAAAAAAACAGGAAAGACATATCAAAGAATAAAATAAAGCTATCAAAATCACGAAAAATAAAGACTTGTGTGAGAAATTTCAAAGGTTTTATTTATTTTAGAAATGGGCAGTTCAAAGTCACGATTTCCTGTCCCAGAGTGACAAGGGTTTTTGACTCGGCAACATCTAGAATATTCTTTAAAGTTTTCATCACTGAAGGTCAGCTTTGCCGTTTTGGCTTTTATTTGTTCAATGTCTTTTTTTCAGACAACAAGAAGAGTTCTTCCTTTGTATTTGGACAAACTCAATACACGGACATTTACTTGTATCTCGCAGGATGATAGTATTGCTTTGGCCAGTCATTGTCAGCGTGATAGGATGAGCTGTCCGAATGGTTCACTAATGAAAGAATCCTACTTCAGAAGTGTTGCGGTAAAGATGAGGCTCAAATTGCAGAACACTTTGATATTGACCATTATGACTGCGATCACGTAATGCTCGACCATCTAGCTTATGTGTCTAAAGACGTTCTGAAAGCTGAATGCTGGATCGCAAGCCTCTCAGGCAATGCCGCGTGGCGAGTTCATCAAACATGACAGTCTTTGATATGCAATTTTTCATCCTCCAATACACCTGCTGAGATGACCTTAGGGTGTGAACAGACCAGAGCTGGCGGTGTACTGGGGCTGGGATGGGAAAGATGGCTCACCACACATATATTATGCTGCACGCCTAGGGCAATGGCCCTGCCAGCTTGCGGTCCACAGTGTCGCGGTGCCCTAGGCGTGCAGCATAATATATGAGTGGTGAGCCACCATTCCCATCCCAGCCCCAGTACACCGCCAGCTCTGGTCTGTTCACTTACGCAGGAGGTTGAAAAGCGAAGTAAATACCGGACCCGAATCATGGGGGACGCAGTGGCTCTGTGGTTTGGCGTGTGCTTCAGGATGAAAACAACTCACGTTGGGAAGGTTGCGGGTTCTGGCCATCGGGGAATGGAAGGACGCGAAGATCGAAAAACGTGCATTTTTTCAGTTACTTAACGGTCCGCTGGCTTCCTCTGGATAGGGAAGCCCGACGTCTAGCCTTCTCGGATATGGGCGAATATATTTCGGAGGTCCCGTATGTACGTTACGCACCTTAAAGAACCCTTGGCAGTTCAAAATCGATGAAAGAGTAGGCTGTCCGGACAAAATTTCCAAATTCCAAATGTCTACCCACAAAAATTCTCAGCAAAAACAGGCAACTTCTAAAAAGCTGATATAATCCTACTTTCTTAGGATTGAAAGGCTTAAAAAAGACAACAAATCATTCGGTGCACAGAGCTCAGCCATTGGAACCGATACAAACAGAGGAGAGTTTACATATTTAAGGGTTAGCTTGCCAAAATATGGTGGTATTGGTGATCTTATCTCTCCATAATATGCCGCGCTTTCGGCGTACGTATATCATGCGAACACTCTTCTTCCTTTACTGAGACTTTAACTTGCCTCCTTGTGCAAGCCTGGACTATTGTGTGTGAAGGCCCTATGCTACCTAGACAGTGAATGTTTTTTTCCGTTTACCTTAACGGGATGCAAGGCAAAGCATGACAACATATTGAGGACTTGTTGGGGGCAGGGATTGCTCTTGCACTGTCAATTGTGGCAGCGATTCGCCTTAGGAAACATTATAGGGTATTTTTTGTTTCACTGTACAGCCTTGGGAAAGAGATTGTCATGGCTTTTTACTACATAGAATGAAAAATTTCCATAGATTTTTTTACCCACTACTGACAACAAATAGATAGATCTAAGTGTGTCTCACAGATCGAGGTATCAATAATAATAATTGACCTGCAGAAACCATGCTTGGTGCTAATGACGTGATGAAAATACTTACTCACCAGTTTTAAACCCATTGGCTTAACTCATTTTATCGACGAAAAGTACCATAACAGCAGTGTTCATGATACACATATAAGACGTGACACGATGGAATCAAACTGAGGAGACCGGAGAAATCACGTGTTTTTCAATAGTGAATGATTTTTTAATGTCTGATAACAGACCGCTACAAACTTTTTTTTTCCTACCTATAAATAAGTTTTAAACTAATTCTGTCGATTTATACTCTCACTCATGGTGACAGGAAACACAAATTGCATTTATCAGGGCACATTGTTAATCACTGTTGTTCGAAAGGTGACACTTTGTTTTTATCAAGGGGCTGGAATTGAAGACAGAAATCAATTACATTCAAGAAATCGTTGTTTTAATAGATCAAAACAGTAGACATGCACTTAAGGTCTTACCTACCGTTCGCAGTGTGCTTACGAATGAGTCTGCATTAATTTTCTTTGCGCTCTGATTGTCTGCTTTTGTTGTTGTTGTTGTTGTTTGTTCGTGTGTTTGTTTGTCTCTTTCTTTCATAGTTTTTTTTTCGTGTGTTTGTTTCTATTCTCTTTCTTTGATAGTGGGGGGGGGGGGGGGAGGGGGGGTTGGTTTGGTTTGATTTGGTTTGCTTTTCCATCTTTATTCTCAGATTGATGCCCACTAAGTATCAAGTTCATGTCCTGGTTGATATCAGTAATTTCATACTTTGAATCCCCATTGATAGCAACCTGTGTATCGTACTATTCACTTGACTGCCGCTGGCAGCGCTGAAACACATTCAGAAATGTTTGTCTGTACTTGGTGCTCATGTTGTAGTACAGGAAAATGTTCACACTAGCGTTGACAGCCTGGAACAAAAACACGAATGACCATATTGCAAAAAAGCCATTTTCGAGTGCACCGAAGAGGGTGAATTCTGGCTCAAAAATGGTTACCATAGTAACGAGAATGCCAGGTGTATAGCAAGCAATCATAATGCAGGCGATCATGGTGATCATCTTCACGGTCCTTTTATCTCGGCTGGACATGGCGTCATTTGGATCAGTGGAGTTTGTTGCTTTCTTCCGCCACGCTGACTTCTGCTGAAGCATATAGATCAAAATTGACGTTGCCATGATGACACCAAAGAAGGCAAGCATGCCCGCCATTGTGGTTAGTAAGAAAGCAGCTGTGTCGTTGTCCTCACCTACATTTCTGTTGATTAAGCCCACCATGGATCTATTTTGCTCCGGATAGAATTTCCAATCCATGTAGTATTTTGCATACTCTGGATACAGAGCCATAATGTTCAAAACAAAAATGATCACGATTGCCATAAATGTTCTGTTTCTGGTGACGATTTCCCTTACCTTTAAGGGAAAAGCAATGCCCAGGCATCTTTCAGTGGTAACATAGACTGTAATACAGAGCGAAATGCGGCTGAAACAATGCGTGGGGATCCCTCCAGTTAAATAATGAACTTCTAAGGGTACAAAGGGCAAATTCTTTGCGTTTCTTAATAAAGGGTTCATGCAAATGCTAAACCAGATCTGCGTGATCAAGCAAAATAAATCACTAAAAGCTAACCCACAGAAACTGATGTTGACAGTATAACTAAACCCTTGTTTGATGAAAATAAAGATATTTATAATGTTAGCACCTACGCCAAAGAGAGAAACGCCCGTACACAGAAAGACATAGATGATAATCTCGAAAATATTTCTTTGCTCATATGTTAGAATGTCACTCCTGAGTTGTCTCGTGATGTTGACAGAAGGATCCTCCATGGTTCACTAATGAGTAAGACTGTGCCTGAGGCAGGGAATCCGTATCTGGAAGAAATAAAAAGACACATAAAAAGAATGCCAAGATCGAACGCAATGTTAAATGATTTTATCCTGATGGTGATTGTAAGAAAAATGTCAGCATAGCGGAAACAATGTGACAGTCAGATAGTTTTGAGAAGTTTCGGGGATACTTGATTTTACTTATTTGTAAATATCAAATGGCATGTTTCTATGTCATATTAATTTTCTAATTCCCCATTTGTTTATGACATTTGAGCTGCGTAAGAAATGAACCAATCGTAAGTATCATCATTATCATGAATGGGGAAATGCAATCATTTCTTGTAAATTGAGATTTATCTCCTAAGCTGTGATCAGAGACTACAACATTATTATTATTATTATTATTTTACTAAAAATGTCTTAAAATTAAGACGACTGTCCACCGGTAACTAATCAAATACACCAAAAAAGTTGATAAACAATACGAGGAATTTAGAATTGAGATAATAAAGTTAAACTGATCTCGCTGGCCAAATTTTTGAGCCCGCTTGGCTCTTCGTCGGGG
>JBCEWB010142684.1:0-10895 GCA_039654565.1 Peronia peronii | reverse complement strand
CACAGCAAAACAACATTTACTATAAAAAAACAATTAAAAAAACACACCCAGTCTCACTTGTCTCATACAGACACAAAGGACGCTCATACATGCTGGGCGGTGCCTAATGTACATGAAGCACATCAAGATTCTCTAAATTTGAAAGTCAAACTTGACATCACAGCTTCTCTCCACATACTCCATTTCCTCTTCTTTCTTGTGCATGCAATTCACACAGTGAACATCTCATCCTTGTCATTATTCTCCCCCCTTACTCATCTCTCAGGGTTAAAATAGAGGTCACATATACATACTGCTGGTGGAGACAAAAAACTATTCTACGTGACACATTTAGTTCAACTCGACCTTTTAACAGTGAAGGAAGCATACAAAGGGACACAACTTGTGTCAGAAGCTCAGAGCTGTCGTGATTAAATGGACCTACGGAGGAGCAGAAAAAGTTTCTATTCTGAGTACAAAGCAAGTAAATTTAGAATAGTTCATCACTCCACTAACATACATGATGTCAAATGATATTGTGATATAGTATTCTATGTGAATACAGATAGACTAGATCTAATTGAACACTGACTATTGTTACAATTATTTTTCAAATAAAACAGTTTTTTTCCTGCCCCTGTAAAATTTGCTAAATGTTACTTAGAATATTTTCCTTCTCCACCGGTGATATGATATAAAAGCTGTATTCCCACAGAGTACATTTCTTGATCCAGATAAGGTCTTGGCTCAGTAGCCTATAATTAGCTAAGCCTTGCCGTTATTGCTAGGCAGAGCCAGTTCTATGATTTTACAAGTGGTAGCTCTTTTTACTCATTATTTTATTGCAAATTGCACACATGGCTTGAAGATGGCATTTTACAATTCATGGCAAATGAATTAACTCATTAAACAAGTTAGAAAACTTCATGTGATGACATTACAAATGACCAGAGCTGATGATGGGAGTGACATTACTGAATGACTACATATCAATGACTAAGTACATTTGTGATCTTGCATTTTCCTGGAATGAACTACTGGTCCTTGCATTCTGTGGTGATGGTCAATTCTGTAACTAATTTTCTACAACTTTTGTACCTAAACTGTAACAAAGTAACACTTTTCTAGTCTTCTAATCTCCTAGAGTGACACAAGACAATGCACAGCTCCAAGAACAAATTATTGATTAAGAAAAGAACTTGATTACATCATGACTGCTTTGGAAAATGACATCTCAGAAAGACCACTTGTTGATGAAGTTACAATTTCACTGTAAAGATAATCCCTAACTGATAGCACTCATGAACTGAGTAAATCAACAAATGGTTGCACCCAACGTTGTCACATGGACTGATGTTTGACTACAGAGAAAGTAATATGCTAATAACAAGTCAGGACTTCTCTGTTTTCACTCAAAAATATTTTTGACTTCTTTAATAAACTAAGTAACATTTTGTTACAGACTGGCATTGACCATAGAGAATGGGTAAATCTGGCGGAGGAGAGATAGGGCTGGAAGACAACCATGAAATCTGCAACAGGCAACTTTGAGAAGACCAGAAAAGCTGCAACTCAAGAAAAGCGGCAGCAACGCAAAGAATCCTCCAGACAACCTCCAACCAACAATTAAAATCACATGTGCCCGAACTGATCTAGAGTCTGCAGGTCCAGAATCGGCTTACACAGCCAGCTGAGAGCATGTCGCCCTGACCAACCTCGTCCCAATGATCTTCGTAACTGAAGAAACGAGCTAGCGACCAACATTTTGCGAAAATCCAAACTCTTTCATCCCTTTCACACACTTACAATAAACAGATGGAATCATAACAATATGACAATTTGTAGGAAATACAACAAAGTGAGTATAGTTCTCTATAAAGACACGGAGAGGAACTGAGCCCAGAGTTATGATGTCAGGATTAAGTATGCGGCAGCCATGGCCACTTAGTATAACATCTACAAAACCACATCTCAACAAGACAAAAGATCTGAATGTTTAGCAAATGATGTCTGGATATCTAGAAAATGTCTACAAATTCTGAGAATATCTGAGCATATCTTACAAGTTGTAACAAATAATGTCTAAACAAAATGTCAGGAGGATCTGGTGTATGGTATGTGAATATCCAGGGAATATCTAAATGTCCAGAAAACATTTGAATATCCAGAAGAATCTGAATGTCCAGAAAACAGATGGATGAGCAGAAGATGATACCTGGCTGAAGCCATGAAGCAAAGTTGGTGAACCAGTTTAATCTGCATAGAACTACAGTAAAGCATCACCGCGAGATGTGGAAGAGCATGAAATGATACATACGATAATCCACGGAGGACTCAGCTCCACACTGAGTGGCAGTCACATGTGACACACTCACATGGTCTCGGGGAAAATCTACGACAGAACAGCAGGGGACTATCTCCATGTGACACACTCACATGGTCTCGGACAGGACAGCGGGAGACTATCTCCAGGGATGTTTGAATTTAGAGGTGTGTGAAGACAGCCATGATTTGAACTAGCTCATTCCCAAAGAAAATTATGACACAAATGACAAGAAAAGTGAATCATCATCTCCGAACAGTTTCCACCAGTTAGAAATGTTTACCTCATCCTCTGATATGGTACATTCACAGCGATTCTGGAAATATTTCTGCTAGGCCTGTTGCAAATCCATAAATCTTCCCCCCCCGGTTTTATCTATCTTTCCCTAATTTCTTTCCTGCCCTTTTTTCTTTCTTCATTCCTCTAAAATTACTGATATGTTAAAATCAATTCCATTTCACTAATTCTCTGTATCAAACCAACCATCTGCAATGAATTGGCAAACTGCACCACGATAAGAACTTTGGACAGAAAGAGGTATGTATATAGGAACCCCTGAATAGCTGACACCCTGAAAAAAATCAACTGTTGTCATGACACATAAATGACATCACTTATATGAGAAAAGTTAACAGTCAGCAAGAGTGAGCAGTGAGCAAAAATGTATGAACCGTCAATTTCTGGCTCATTTCTAAGGATATTTCTGGTGCCAAGGGCAAAGAGAGTATGTTTGTTTTAACATGACAAATTCTAGAATGAAATCCATTCCAGTTGTAGTTGTGCGATATTTGAAATTTTCTTTCTCAATTCATGTGCTGCATCAGAAATCACACTGAACTTCTCAACATTTGTTCACTCAATATGCGACAATCTTGAACCTGGAATTTCAGCAAAATTAGAATATTTTTATGGAATCGAACAGCAGAAAAAAAAAGAAGACAAAATAGACATAATTTGCTGAAAAAATCTGGAAAGTCATAAGAATCTCTGAACAACTATGCAAACTTTGCGAGCCAAATCTGTAAAAATGAACTGTTGTACTGATCTGCAAAATATGCAGTCAAAAAAAAAAATGTGATGTTATCTATGACTGGGACAAACACCTGCCCTCATCCTAGAACAGTAATCAGCTTCAATAGCATAAAGATCTCTTCCTCATTATGTAAAAAATTACCCCTACAGAGCTAAGATTTTGTGCAAACCATGAGTCACCTTGCATTACGTTGCTACTCAGAGGCTTGCAAGTATGGGGGGCTATCATGCAGTGAGCTGTTGGGGGGGGGGGGGGGGCACACACTAATAATATGGGTAAGTTCCCCAAAACCTCACCACGTCGTATCATCATGTGTGGAGCTAAGAGATGAATCTACTTCAGGAGTGAAAATGAGACTATGGCAGAAATTTGTGACTCTTTGTCCCCCCAATACCATCACATGTGACACTTTTTTACAATTGATATTTTCCTATTTCTTCCTCACAGGAGGTTTTCAAACTAATTTAATTTATATCCCATATCAGACTGTGGATTTTTGTGACGTATGATAAAAACAAAATAAATCTGAAAACCTGTGAGAAAAAAAAAAAAAATCAGTTTTTTAAAAAAGTATCACATGTGATCTGGGACAAAGGGTCACAATCTTCTGTCACGGCCTCAAATGCAAACAACACTAAGTGATCAGATTCAAGTTTGCAGAAAACTGCAGGTTTTGACAACATCCCTCCTTGTGGTGTTTCTGAAATGACAAGACTTTCGACAAATTATGTGTTTTCTCTTTTTCAGTTCCTTTCCTAAGACAATGAAGAACAGCCTTCTAAATATGATAGGACGTATAACATACGAATAAACAAAAATATCAGCTATGTTCCATATAATATGCGACACGATGAAATCAGGCTCTCGTCAAACTGATGCAACCAGAGAAATCATGTGTTTTTCAACAGTGAATGAATTTTTAACGCAATTTTTTTTCTTCACAAAACCCTTCTACATCAGTCTAAAAATACATTTCAGAGTTAAATTTGCTGAAATAAGATTGAGTAAAAGCCCAAAAATTATAACTTAGTAGCATGGCCTAATGAGAACTAATAAGGATTAACAAAAGTGATCTATTTTCTCATTAAATTCAGCTGCAGCAACAGGTCACCCTTATCATCTTAAATTGCCAATATCTTGACTTCTACTTAAGGTAGAACAGAAATAATTTCACATACAGGAAGGGAAATGAATAATCTTAACAGTGATACCAATAACTCCATATGCTCAAAATCTGCCGAGAGCCTGATTCTGTTGTGTCACATCTCATATGTGTTTTCATTCCTCACTATGCTACTACTTTGTTATAGTAGGAAGACGACCTATGTGGGGTCAGTATAAAGTAACCTGGCAAATCTATACGAGTGTGGCGTGATATGTATAGACATAGTATATTCGACATGTACCTCCCTCCTGTAAATGTATCTGAATTATGAGTGAAGCAGAACAGGCACCAAAATGTTCAACATAACGTAAACGTGACTCTTGTACTGTGAGGTCTATTTCCACATCATTTGATGAGATACTAACATAAGCATTGTGAATTATATATATATATAATGTATATGTTCAAGCACCAGTACGAACATATCACACTTTCATACACATTCACATGAACATCAGATTCGAGTCAATAAAAAGTCTAGATTTACATATCAAATAAAAAGTATATTTATATATAAATGTAAAAGTCATTCAATCTGTGTACAAAATATTAGCATTAAAAAAAAAAAAGAAACAAAAAAAGAAAAAAAAAACTGTCAAATACGTACAACAACAACAAAAAAATTACAAAAGGAAGAAACCTCCTAAGAAGGACTTTACAAAACCATGAATGATCGATATAGCATGCTATGAAATCTCTTGTTCTTTGTACATGACTATGGCCTGATAGCTCTTGGAGTACAAACAATGAACAGCCAGTGAAACTGAAGGGTCCCCGTAAAATCCTTGCTATAAAGCACACACTAAAGCTACAGAAATTAAATTTCTGACCTGGTATATTAAAGCTACATTCCTATCATAACTGAAAACATGAAACACTGGCTGAAGTCCTTTGCAGAATTTGATTAAAGACTGATTGGTTATCAAAGTTGAGCATTTTCTCATTGAGAGCGAAAAAACAGCCTATTTCTTGTCTGCTATACAGATCGTTGCCCGAGAATTAAATTGTTTTAACTCAAACATGAAACTGTTGTAGTTGGGACAATTTAATTCTGGGGCCACGATATGTTTCTATCTGCCCGAGACTGATGTCACAGATTTAATAAGTGAGAAACAACAAAAAAAATAAATAAATAAACCAAAAAGAAAATTAATTCCTCATCTTTCTCTCATTGTTGGAATCTGGAATTGAATATCCAAGAAATTGTATTTTTCAAGACCTGTTTATTTTTCTGATTCTATCAATGTTGGGACAACTGGGGAATCAGTTATCTATCTCCTGTTTTAAAAGTGAAATATCAGACTTGGGCAGACAGCAGCACTCAGCAATGAGATGTCAAGAAGTACATAAATTCAAAAGTTTTGTCATAAAAGAAAACTCTGCTATATTGAAGAAAACTCTGGTATATTGACAAGAATACGTAAGAATACCTAAAACGTTATCCATTTAAAATGACAGAAAACTTCACTTAGAATAAAACAGACAACTCCACTGGTCTTTTTCTTGGCTGGTGAAGAGTGGTTCCCCTTTATATGTCACTGACCTGTGGAGATTTGTGCTAGATACCAGCGATATATAAATATATATAAATATACTTTTAATCTCATCTCCTTACTGATTAATACGTCCCACACTCAAAAACTGACGGATGTGTAGTGCATTTTATTACTCATGTTAATCAGCAGCAGATTTTTTCTCAGTTTGGCAAGTTGTCAAATCATAAATAAACATCTCCTTAATTAACAACAAGCATTTGTCTACTGAATAGATGGGAAAAAAAAAATTTGAAGAACTGACTGTATTGTTCTTAATTATTTTGGCCTCTGATGAAAAACATGTAATTAAACAAGGCAAAAAGACCCACTCCCTCCCCCCCCCCCCCCTTTTTTTTTTTTAAGGAAATAAACGAAGAAACAAAGGAAAAGCTACGATTTTATAGCCAAGGATCGGGACTGACATTTTACCTAGAGCTGTATGTGAGATGATCATGACACGAAGACGCTGATGTACAGAATATGTGGCACACTCATAACTTCCGCCCTCACCAGAGATGTATAAGTCACAAAAGCTCGTCATAACTTTTCTTTCAAACAAATATTCAAAATGTAAAGTATAGATAACCCTATTAAAGGAAAAAAGAAGAAGAAAAAGAAGAAGAAAAAAAAAAGAAAAGAAGAACAACAACAAGATAATAAAAAAAAAAAAAAAACATAATTATAATTACTGTGGTGACAGTCAAGCTATCTCTTCGTCAGGGATGTTTATGTGAAATGTATCATAGAATGACATCTGTTTATCAGAGTAAGCAGTGCTACAGACAGCCGGGCTAAAGTGTACTTTGGAAAAGAAACCCCAGATGTAAAACCTTGGTTTCTAAGAGAAATCGGCTCTCAAGGTCTTTGACTTAACAATTGCAGTGGATGCTAGATAAGAACAAGATACCGCCTTTCTTTATCTGCATTCAACTTACTGTGACGTTTGGCTCTAGTGATATTGTCCATGTCCTTCTGATGAGTCAGTTCGGCGTCTCCCACAGTCTCTGAGTGAGCGGTCAAGTGAAAGTTGTCACAGATGTGGCAGAGCTCCTATGGAACAAATAACGTTCATACTCTCAACACATCGTTTTAAGTATTATTAAGTAAGTTAGTGTATCATTGTTAGAAACCTAGCTTTTTTTTTTTAAGAGCATACGTTTTCCATGTAGTGGAGGGAAGAGGAGGAAGAGAGGAGGAGAGCGAGGTGAGTGCATTTCATAAAACAACTTTGATTGTTTGAGTCATCTCAGATCTGGACGGACAAAGAGAAATGATATGAATGGCTGTCTGGTAATCAAGTAATAATGCTGCTTTGTGACATTTTCATTACAATTATGAGCCTAGCTTCGTAAGAAATCTAAACCTCTTTCAGTTAAGGATATAAGGATAGCATATTTTTGGTATGAACAAAAAATCCTAGTAAGGCTTAGAAAATGAGATTATTCGTTTAAAACCATACAAGGGAATTTTATTCTAGCGTTTTAGGGCTGGACTGCAGATTAATTTATTTATTTTTTTACTACCACTCATTGTCAGATTGTATATTCATATATTCTCTGTGGTAAATGCATTGTCACTTATACGTTTGTAATGCATTTCATGCAATTTCTTTAAGTTTGGTTTGAATTTGAACCCATGGTAAAGTCGACAGTGGTTAAAACATATAGCCATTCAACAAATTCCGAGCAACATACAATGAATTCCATGTCCAGTTTGGTATGTCCAGTTTCCAGTATCTGCTCCAGAATGTCCAGTCTCTGCTGTACTTCTCTGGCTGTCACTGTTGTCCCCATGCACACAATGGCTGCCTGGGCGGCTCGGTGCACAAACTCGTACTGATCCTGGAGATTTGAACACATCACAGGTCATTGCTCAAGGAAAAAAATGAAGTCATTTATATGGATGGGAAAATATGGGTGATCTCTCTCCAAATCACATTAGTAATATATATATATTATATACAATGCCTTAAAGTGCAATGGAAAGCTAAGCTTAGAAAATAAATAAAAAAATGGAAAGCTCAAACATAAATGACTAGTGCTGTAACTAGGGTAACAAATGAGAAAAATAGAAGTAATGTTTTGACATTCAGAATGTTCTTGAATTAATTTGGCAGACCATTTCTATCAGTGTACCAAACATCAGGTACAACTACTTCCAGAATGTAAATCATAGAAACGTGACCATACAACCAATTTAAAATTAAAGAGGAATCTGGGATAGAGTTGCGTCCCTGGAAAGTGGTTTTCTCTCCCGCCCGACTCGTTAAGCTTTATTTGGGCCTTTCAATTCCCTATGACGGGGATTATCTCGGCCTTTATTGGTAATCATGTCAGGCCGCGGCAAAGTTGGTAGCTCCCGATGGTTGTTCTGGAGATGTCTTGGTGTTGCTAAGCATCTCCATGTCTGTCCAGAGCTCACGCACCCACATGCCCCAAAGGACACCTGTGAAATATGCCAAAAGGGGCGACACAACAGAGTAAATCCTCATAGAACCTGGGGGAGAAAGGGTTAAACATGGCTGCGAAAGACATATGATTAATACACTAGAATGATACAATGGAGCCATGTGTATAAACAAGTGTCAGATTTCCATTGTATTGACTTGGCAGAGCGTTGAGCTTAACACTTTGACTACCTCAGCTGTAACCACTGGGAATGGAGATATTTGAGATACATTGGTGAGATTATAGCATGGCATGCTATGTAAAAAATTGGTGAGATTATAGCATGGCATGCTATGTAATACAGTGGTGAGATTATAGCATGGCATGCTATGTAATACAGTGGTGAGATTATAGCATGGCATGCTATGTATCACACACAAACTTTTCTGCTGCAGTTTGGATCATGTGTGAAGTTTTCAATACTGAAAGAGGTCACTGCTGCAAAGAGGTCAAATAAACACATAAACAAATAAAATTCCAGAGAGATCTTAGGAGAGAAAAGGTTAAGACTGGGAAGGAAAGAAGGGAAGACATGCTATTAATCAACGGAGGTATAAAACACCCAGCCTGAAAAGTGTCAGATTTTCCTTGTATTGACATGTCGACTGATTAATTGTTTCGTACCTTTTTTTGGCAGCACTGCCAAGGTGTGTGTAAGTTGTCACATTGTTCAAGTTTGATTTTAACTTCCAGAGGTTCGTCTAAAGATGGTGTGGATTATTCAGTCACAAAATAAATACGGCTCTGATTATATCTGCTGCGTTCAACATTTGTTGTATAATTATTTTTGTTGTTGTTGTTGTTGTATTTGTTGTTGTTGATGTTGTTGTTTGATTTGTAAGTGTTGTTGTTGTTGTTGTTGTTGTTGTTTTTGTTGTTGTTGTTGTTGTTGTTGTTGTTGTTGTTGTTGTTGTTGTTGTTGTTTTAATTTACATTTTCATTTGTCCATTTTATTCATGAAGATGTTGCAGACACCATTAGTCTCACCCCTATGTTACGATGATCCATATTGACCGTGACATCTTTGAGCTGCTAGGAACGCCGAGCTTTCACCACCCGTGGACCACACGTGTTCTGGTCACCGGCCTAGTCCATCCAGCATCGTCCCGGCCAATTGAGCTCACGCCTGAGTGGACATGGTCATCACAAGTGATCTAATTTGACAGTGGTGCCAGACTGAGCTCGAACCTGCTTCATTGCCGGCCACGGTCCGCTGAATAGCCGGTGACAGGCAGCCAGGGATCGGGAAGTCCGGACCCTATTCCAAGGGTCCACTTTCAGGAGATCAAAATATAATCAGCTCAATGCCTGTGAAATTTGTTTTGATTGGGCCCTTTGGCTCGAGAGGTCCAGTGTCGGAGAAGGCGGTGTCGGCATGTAAGAGACGGTGGTCACTCCTGACGTGTGTCCGCGCTACTGACCACGAGGTTTTCAGAGAACCCGCTCGGGCGCGAAATTGGTTCGGATAGGTAAAAACTGCAGTCGACGCACATTATCCACGCCGCCTCTGACTTGATTCTGGAATCAGACTCGCAATTTGAAAGAAAGAGAACGGGGGGAAGGGGGGGGGAGGTCAGTTTATTTATATCTTATTCCCCCCACCCTCCCCCTCCCCGCCCTCCCTCCCCATTCCCGCTTAGAAAGTGAAATGTACACAGGGATGTTATAACTACAGACATACATTTCTGCCATGTTGGACAGGCCTATCAAGTTGTAGTGATGGTCCTTGAGTGGGCCGTGTTCTACTGCTGTTCGTGATATGTTTGGCTATGTGAGTGTCTGTCAGTGTGAATGTATAATTATTATGTGTGCTCACATTGTGTGTCATCAGTTGTGAATGGAATTTCCCTGTGAAGACGACTAAAAGCTGATTTGGTCTTATCTGATCTCATCTGATCTCGTCTGGTCTTAAATGATAAATCCTCTTTTTCTGGACGTGTAAACGCGTGTTTGACAAGCCGTAATCGTGCTGATGTGTCGTTAAACCCCAACACAACAGCACACACTGTTTATGCTATCACAGATATGTTATCACCATCCTATCTTGCACATAAAGACACAAAGCTTTTAAAAGCAAGAGCAAATCCACAAATTTGGCACATTTGTTTGTTTGTTTGTTTGTTATTGCAGTAAGGGGTAATGTAGAACAAATAACACAAAGACACCTGGACACTGACCGATGACGTAAGTACAAGACGAACAGTCTCCGGCTTCCCTGGTTATTAATGTCCACCCGTAGGGAGATCCGTCATCTCTTCACACCCTCGTCTTATTTTTACTTCATACCATCAATTTCTGTTTGGCACCTTGGCTTTCTCAAACAAGTGCAATTAGAAAGAGGATAGATAGATAGATAGATAGATAGATAGATAGATAGATAGATAGATAGATAGATAGATAGATAGATAGATAG
>JBCEWB010142673.1:0-10895 GCA_039654565.1 Peronia peronii | reverse complement strand
TTTGTGTGTATGTTGCTGCCCATGTTTGTTTTGAGGCATATTCTGTTCAATGTTTTGGTTCTGCTGTAAAGCGCTTCAAGCCCTCCAGGGGAGAGGCGCTGTATAAATGCCCTTTATTATTATTATTAATATCCCCAGGCGACAATCTGTTTGTTATATTATTAGTTTGTGTACATAATTTCTGATTGTGTATGCCAGCAGGAACAATCTAACTTGTTTTTGTTTTCTTTTTCTTTTAATAGGTAAATGTGTTGCCAGTCAGTCAAAGTCAACATTTTTCTGCATATCAGCTTCCAGTCTTACCTCAAAATGGGTAAGTTGTGAAAGTTATGCATATGATATGTAAGTCCATATTTACTTCTTGGCTTGTTTCATTGAATGAGTTCCTACAGTGTTGCCTCTCTATTTTAGGAGGTTCGCTGTCATGTTTTGCCTTTTTGTCCTGATCTGTCTGCTGTGCTCATTGTAGCAACTGGAAGCTGTATTTGAAACGGCAAATATGACTTTCCATTGGGATTCTGTGTTGCCTTTGGTTCGGTTCTCTCCAGAAGCCCATTATATTATAAGAGTATTGCATGTGGACTTCCGATTGTGATAGAGAAGGCCATAATAATAAAAGTGTTGTGTGCATTTACGTTGCATATAGCTGATAGAAAAATTGTTTGTTCATTTTTGCTAGTAAAGCACAAGAATCAGGGCCCCAGATCAATATTGGTCTTGAGGCAGTTTATCCATTAAACAAACATGATGGAAACCTGCTAAAATGGCCATATTCGTATTTCACTTTTGTCTTCAGAAATGATGGGAACTTTCAGGGTAAAAGAAAATTAATGAACAAACACACAGTAATCTCCCAATTCACAAAGTGCGATGTCCAATTTACTGAATATGATATTCAATATGTCTTGCGATCAGGGCAAATGAGTCGGAAGTTGCGCTGGGCAATAAAGATCCACAGCCGTTTTCGGTCGTTTTTAACTGCTTTCTGACTAAGATATTAAATTTTTTTTGTTTTCACAAAATGACAAGTTAACTGTTTTTAACCTGAAAAAAAGAAAACTTTTGGTGTCATAGTCGGAAAATAGTAAAAAATGATAAAAAACAACTAACTCGAAATCACCCGGTGCGACTTCCGATTCATTTGCCCTGGGTGCAAGACGTATTTGTCATTTGTTTACTTTAAAAACAAAGAAAATGAACATGGAGAATCAAATCTGTCGTAAAATTCAAATTTTAGATTTATGAATTATGATACATTTATATTTCATGTTTGACCAGATTGTCTTTTAAATGTCTGTTTTGGATTGCCTGAAATTGGTTGCAGAATGCCAGTCTAAACTGAGTATGTCAATCACCTCATTGTCTTTCTAACTGGATTTAAGAGTGTGACAAGGGATTGTGAATCAAATCCCTTGATTATGTTGTGTTGTAAATTCGCATTTCAGCCACATGTGGATGGCTATCTCAGAATTGATTACGTACATCATGAATAACACTTTTTTTTTTTTTAATTGATATTTGCCTTTTTCTCACAGGAAGAAAATGTGTGTACATAGTGAGCTCATTGTAACATGGAGAAAATACAAATAAAATGAATTTGAATTAGAAAAGAGAAAATATCAATTTTACAAAAATGTTGTTAGTGATGTGTGTATCAAGGGGCAAAAACTCATGACCTTTTTGTCTTGATCTGAGTGGTGAGTGCCCTGGGAGTGATTTTGTTTCTATTGTTACAGACTATTTTAATCTTTTCCATCAAATTCGGCATGTTCAAATTAGAGGAAAACAATGAAAAAAAAAATCTATATTCACGAACAGTTGCCATGGCAAGGCTGCCATCTTGTTCTTTGATTTCTAAAAATGGCTATCACTGAAATCTGTTTCCTCTGCCAAATATCAGTAGATTTTAATAGAATTGTTTGGCAAGTTATCACAAAAGTTATGTATTTCAGTTCTTCTTGTAGTAAAGTTTCAAATTTTGCCCTTTTTCCATAACCAAAACCTATTTATCTCTATAATTTACTAACAGAATAGGCTGTGCATAAACATATGTTTCTTGGTCTTGAGAAAATGTATAATTTCACTTGAATCGGTCCAGAAATAAAGAAAATAGATAGCAAAAGAGTGACCAAAAATGGGATTTTGAGAAAAACACGTTTTAAGTTTTTTTTGTCTTATTTTTGAGGGAAAAATTGACATGGAGAGTTTTTTTATTTGGGTTTTGTTTTAGCTTCAAAACAGCCTTTTCTTTCACATAGTAGTCTTTCCAGACTTCTGTGTCTTTTTTGTCTTTTCCTTTCCTTAGTTTTCTGTTCATATCTTTTCTTGAATGGGAGATTGTTATGACCAGCCGTGTTCTTTCTCTTTGCCAGACACATGGGGTGTAGAACAAGCACTGTTAAAAAAAAAAAAAAAGAATCAATTTTGTATTTTTTACAGCTGAGGAAATCTTTATTCTTTACATTATGAAAAATTCTAAAAAAAAAAAAAAATTTCGTGCAAGGAAAATATTTTCTATTTATTATAATAATTTTATCACATTTTTTAGTGGCCAATCGTTCGAATGACAAGAAGTAAGGTGATTTTTCTCTTCTTTACATTGTTTGTTTAATGCCTCTTGTGTCTAGCAAAGTGAAGTAATAGGGTTGGTCAGAATGATCTTCCATTCTGTTTCCTAATCCAAATCACCTAAAGGCTCCAATCCATAGAGTCACTTCTTGGCTCTTGAGGGTTTATATGTGGCCTCCATATCTTTGTTTTGTTAAAACCAAGAGCATCTTGACCTTTACTTGAGATTTTGCTGAATCTGGACATTGTTGATTATATGCTTTTTCAATTCACTTGTTGTTGTCGTTAGTGAGAGAGAGCTTGTAGGAAATAGTTGCTCCTGGGTATGTAATTCTTCAACCACATTTAGTGTGTATTCACTGATCTCGATCTCTGGTGCTTTGTTAGCATTTTGACCCATGATTTTTGTCTCCTTCAAACTAATGAGTGAGGGCAAATGCATCACAGGCTTTTACAAGTGAGACCACCAAATGTTGAAGTTCAGATTGGGTGTGTGCAACTAATGCTGCATTTGCCAGGAAAGAATAACTCATGAATGAGCACGCACGAAATCTTGCTTCAACCTTTAATCGTTGGGCACCAAGCAGCATTTAGTTGCATCTGTTATATATGTACACTCCATCTGCAGTATCCTTGAATTTATGTTAGCACAAGGGAAAAAAGAAGATTCCAAAGAGTGTGGAAGCAAAGACAGAGCCCTGATGGTACTGCTGAGAATGGGGAAGGATTCTAATGTTGACCATTCATGCCTATACTGGAGGATTTAAGAATTTTCCGAAGCTTTGGAAGACAGCTGATTTTCTCCAATTTGAAGAGGCTTCTCTACTAACAAGATCAAAAGCGTTGGTGAGGTCTGTGAGGGCAGTGTAGAGAGGCTGACCTTGTTTGAGGCATTTCTTCTGTAGTTGTCTCAGAGAAAACACCATATCAATGGTTGAACTCCCTGATCTGAGATAGTATTGTCATCCTGGATTTTCTACGAGAATTTGAAGTCGCTTCAGTGCAAAGCATACATATGCTTTCCAATTGTATGAAATGAGAAACCCCTCTATGGTTGTTGCAGTCAGATTTCTTGCCCTTGTTTTTGTACAACATAATTATATTTGAGTCCTTCATGTCTTTGGACACGTCCTTCCTTCCATCATTGGCACAGGAGATTGTGAGGTGGCTCAATAATGCAGATTTTCCACACTAGATAACTTTTGTTAGGATGCCATCGAGCATCTTTTTCAGGAGATTTCCTCAGCTGGAGTGCATCTATAGCTTGGCACAAGTTTTCACATGATAGAAGCTGGTCCAACTCTGTGATAACTAGGAGCTCTGGAATGCTGTCCATAGCCTCATCGCTGACTGTCATAATGGTGGAGAATATAATGATGGAGAACAGATCTTTGTGCATTCAATCCGTTTTCCCATGATCTTGATGATCTCCCCTGTCTTAAATCTAGTACAATGTAGTTGGCCCAATTTTTGATCAGATGGCCTTAAAAGCTTGTTTTATTCCTTGATACATCCCTTGGATGTTTTCAGCATCACCACAGCTTTGAATTTTCCTTCTCAGATTTTGCCAATAATCATTTGTACTTTTTCTTGCTGCTTTTTGGGCTTCATCCCTGGCTTGTCTTTAATTCTTGAGACTTTTGGAGGTGGCAAAATCTTTGTAGATGATAATAGGTTCTTGAAGATTTTGTTTTTCCATGGCTGTTCAGAATTCAGAATGCATCCTGCAGTTGGTAAAAAGAACAGTTTTTCTGTACATTCGCCTTCATTTGTTCAAAAAGTTTTTAACCCTGCCCATGTGACCATTATTGACCATTCAGTTCAAGAACTTTCTGAGCATTTATTCATGGATGGAATTTTTAATTCTTTTCAGATATAAGCTGCCTTCATATCTTTCATTGTTTATGTATTAACTATATTTTCTCTTACATTATGTAGTGGATGGGCTTCATGTCATATTCATTTTAGGAGCAAGAGGATTTTTTTTGCTTAAGTAACGCTCTCATTTACTTCTTTTTGTATGAGTACATTGATTTTGATTCCTCGATGTGACCTGTCAAATGTTATTTAACATTCCAGTGAGTATAAGCTCATTTCATATTCTTGTCTTTGATGGCATTGGTTTCCTTCAGAATGACTGGTGTTCTGAGAAAAGACTCAATCATGTGATGATTCTTAACTATATTCTTGTATTACATGCATATCACCTGTAATGCTGTATGCTTTTTTCATGTAAATATTATTTCTTATCCTTTATGAATATCTTTCTCCATGCTTAAAGTTTATAAATTTCTTTAAAATATGTGCATAAGTTCTGATACATGTAATATTAGTCCTATAATGTTATTTCCCAATGTGGGAATAAATATATATGAACCTGAAAGTTGTGTTTGATACCCTTGAACAAAAATAGACATGGATATTATTGCATTTTTTGAGATCTATCAGTTGTCAATGACTCAAGTTTGTCAGACTTGAAGAAAAGTGGTGTTTTTGTCTAGTGCTGTCTAAAAGACTGGCACTAGTAGTTACAATTTTTCACATCTTATTCTTTTTCTTGCTGATATTTAATATACACACCCCCCAAAAATAAAAGTACATGTAACATGGATTTGTTGAGTATGTCTGCATGGAATCTATTCCTCACAAAAAGGAATGTTGTCTAGCTGTAGTAAAATGACAGGATAAGTGCATTTTTTTTTTCTTCAGTCTGTTTAATATTCATCGATATTCTGCAACTTTTGGACTTCAGATAAAATGAATGCACGATCTATATATCATTTCATGTATCAATGCTGAATTTTTTTTTTTTGGTAAAAATTCTTCTTGCATCTCAGGTGGGAGAAGGAGAAAAGATGGTCCGGGCCTTGTTTGCTGTAGCTCACTGTCATCAGCCCTCTGTGGTATTCATCGATGAAATAGATTCACTGTTGTCTCAGAGATCTGATACAGAGCATGAATCATCAAGGAGAATTAAAACAGAATTTCTAGTTCAGCTGGTAAGAAATCTGATGAAAAGCTCTTAAAATAAACTGTGCAGTATTGCTTGAATTTTTGCTTTACTACCTTTAGTTACATATTAGAATTGTTCTTTTTTTGTTTGTTGTTTTTTTATTTTTGTTTGTTTTTTTTAAAAATATATTTAACAATGGAACATGGGAGAGAGAAATAAGTTCTGTGGAAGGAGTTTACCATGGCTGCCAGGCACCAAGATTGTGTCTTTCAGATTTCCTCTGATTTCAGATAGGCCTATTTATGCAGATTATGAGGATACACTTTTAAAAAAAAAAAAAATTAATTTCCTGGTTATTCTTTGTTTTTATTTTTTTTATGAAAATCTCATACTTTGTAGGCTTTACCTTATTCTTTGGTAAGCAAACAGTTGATTCCCATGCTCAGAACACATCATTTTCATGTTTTGAGCATTACAGTCGAGTCCGCTTAAATCAAATTTGCTGGGACCAACCTAATAGGTTCGATTAAAGAGAGTTCGTCTTCCAGTTTTTAACAGAAAAGGGGGGGGGGGAGCAATTCTTGAATGACTAATGAAGCACAATTTATTTTATTCCAGGATTATTTCCCTTTATAAAGAAATCCCGCTATGGCTCCTGAACTTTGTGTTGAAAGCAAAAGTAATGTAAAGAAAAGTTAGAGCCGTGAAAAACAACTGTTGATGAGTAGGTTTTAACCCTGAAAAGGACTGTTAATGCTTTAGTCCTAAAAAGGGCAACTGAGTAAGCTTTATCCTTGAAATACTCTGAAAACAGTTAAAAGAAACCATCACATAGTCTGTGAGGATATAAGCGAGTCAACCGCAAGCAGGAAAAAAAAAAAAAAACTAGCACGATGTAGAATCTGGCCTATTCCATCCCGGTACGAGAACCAACATCATAATACCAGCGCTGCTCTATTATAGCGTAACCTACACACTTCATAATGCGTGTACAAGTAGATCTAACTCGTGTACCAGTACATTTACGCATATACCTGTACTATAGGTTCTGCTATGATGCTTGATTATCGACCGATTGTCGGCAGCGCTGTCCCCGATACACTGTTTATCCCCCCCCCCTCCCCCCGTGAACACATGGCCTACTTACGCTGTGCACGAGACGCAATACATGTACATTGTCTAACCCCTCTCGCCCCGTCCGCGGCGCTGTCTCCTTTGTTTTCAAACCACCGGCGTTGGTGGAAACCACATGAAGATGGCAATAGCCGATTTTTACCGTTCTGGTGGCGCTGACCAGTTCGATTTAAAGGAAACACACGGCGGTGGCTTCGATTTATGCGAGAGGCATTTAAGGAAAGGGAAAAAAATCCATTGTTTCATTTTCATTCGTTTTATCAGAAATTCATTTTATCAGAGTTCGGTTTGCATTGACTTCAGTGTAGTTTCATGCTCAGATGAAAGCTGAATGATATCAACCAGCACAAGACAGTAGCGCTGTCATCAATCATATTTAAGTGTTTTGAAAAAATAGTCCTTAAAAATTATATTTTACCTCACTTCGAGTCTGAGTTAGGTCCCTACCAATTTGCATATAAAGATGAACGGAATGTTGAAGATGCCATGCTTGTATTTTAAGACAACATTTTGAAACATCTTGACAGAATAAAAACCTATGCCAGGGTACTCTATGTTGATTTTTTTCAGCTTTCAACATGATCCAGCCACATCTCATGGTTGATAAGTTGATGTCATTAAAATGTTTTGTGGGTTTTAGAATTTTTAACTAATCGGCAGCAGCATGTAAAGCTTCAAAATGTAGTATCAGATATCATAATTACCAATACTGGAGCACCCCAGGGTTATGTTCTCGCCCCTGTATTGTACACCATATATACAAATAATTATCAATGCCATCAAAATGATAATTGTTAAAGTTTGCTGATGATTCCACAATCCAAGGATTGATATTAAATAACGAAATCAACTATTTTAATGAGGTCAAGAAGTTCATAGAGTGGTGCAAATCGAATTTTCTTTTAGTTATCCTCAGTAAAACAATGTCATAAATGTCATCGAGCTTCTACACATCGAAAACGAGAAAGTTGAACAAACCTCAGCATATGAATATCTCGGAATCAACTTGATTGCAAACTAAAGTGGCACACTCAGGTAGAAAACACCTATAAAAAAGCGAATTGAAGACTTTACTTTTTAAGAAAACTCAAATCTCTGGAAGTGAACTCTGAAATTCTAAAGATGTTTTATTCATCAACGATTCAAAGTATCTTATCCTTTGGAATCACTTTTTGGAGTGGAAGCTTCACAAACACAGACGAAAAAAAAGTGAAATAAAGTAATTAACAAAGCCAGAAAACTTATTAACATCAGACTACTATGCATTGACGATATATGTAGGGATATGTGCCATCCATTAAATCCTGAGTATGTTCGATCAAACTTAAAATGCATGAAGAGGCTTCTTTCAAAAAATAAAAGTGAGACAGAAAGATATAAAAATTGTACCATCATCAGTAAGAATGTTACAGGATCTGAATGAATGAATGTAAATGTAAGCGATTGCACATTGTTTATGCGCAGGTAAGCATATTGTCATATGTATGTATGAATTTATGTTTGTTATATATAGGTATGTAGGAAAGTATGTATGTATGTATGTATGTATTGATATTTATATATGCATGTGAGTGCATGTATGTGTGTAGGTATGCAAGTATGTACGTATGCATATGGAAATTGTTGATGTATTTTTGTGCTGTGTATTCTTCATGTATTTTTTGTTTCAGTTGTTTTCTCCACTGGTCAAAATGTATTTCCTTATGGACTAATAAACTATTCGTATTTGTATTCGTTATGAATGCCTATTGTGCTCCTTTCAATTTTGGCAATAGAAGCATGGATGTATTCCCCACCTTGTTTCCCTGGTAAACCAAACCCAAAATCCCACTAAATCTGATGAATGGTAAGCAGTGGCACTCAAGCATATAGATTTTGGGGGTTGCTTTGTGTGGAAATGGTTCTCTGTATACTGCCATGTAGGTTTCGATTGCCCTACTAATTGTATTGTATTCTGTAGGATCTATTCTGTGAGTGTGTGAGATAAGTCTATGAATGTTAGAATAACTTCTGTTGAGTGTGTCAAACTTTTGCCTGATCACTTGTGCCTGATTTATCACTGTCTCGTCTTGTGTAAGCTCAACTGTGTGTTGAATAGTGTAATTTTGAGGCTGGTGTAAATGTTTGCTTGCATGTATTTGTTACAGTGATTGCTCATTTGAGAGGCTCTGATATGCTTGGGGCATGCATTCCTAAAATGGTTTCCAGATCAGAAGTGATTGGATCTTCCTTCAGTGCCAGTGGAGTGAGGTTACTACTGTCTAATTCATCTTGAGTTTTCTCTATCTGTGACTGAAATCCACCTTTAAATGACTTCATCATGTGAAAAACATGAACATCCCTAAAAAACATCACTTTGTCTTCTAATTTATTCTTGTGTTTCAGGCATTGAACAAACTTGTTGAAAGCACTGATGTTCAAAAGATAACCGGCTTTTGCTAGAGCAAGTGCTAAGCCTGTGTCTAATTGATGTGTGGCTTCATCTAAAAGATTGCGATTCTCAGATTTTCAACCTTTAAAAAAAGCACAGTTGCACACACTCAGGATATCTGTTTGTAATTGACACAAATGTGCAATAATGAGAAAAAAAAATCCACAGACTAATAATTCCTTGAATCATGAGCAATATTAGACGGGGAAGAAAACTGTATACATGTATGGTTAAAAGTTTTTATGAACTTGTAATTAATTTTTTTTAATCCTCCAAAAAATTCAAAATACACACACATTTCAACAAGCCACTATGAGAAAATGTGCAAAGATAGCGGGACACAGAAAATGAGGCATTGAAGGTGGGATGCTAAACTTTTATTTGATAGCAAACTTGTACCTGACCCATATAGGTTGCAGGGCTCCATCTAGGAGATTGCAAAGAATGGCACCTACTGCTAAACTGTCAGCATGATACCGTAAAAGGCGGCAAAAGACACACAGGTTCTGTCTCCCGAAATTGAAGCGGCTAGTCCTCCAGGTTGGGGGTTTGGGCACTGGGCTAACAGCTCCTCCCAGTAAAAAAGCAACATTGTTACAGAAACACGAAGACAGATAAACACTTTCTACCTGGGGAGAAGACGAAGCACCTTCTATAGGATTGATGATATCCAGTGGGGAAAGCCGAAAGAAACTTACTGGACTGAGGCCTTCAACTTCAAACAGAAGATCTCTTCGGACTGCGTTGTGGAACGTCCGGACCCTTTATGAGTCAGGAAAGTGCAAGCAAGTCCTCCAGGAAATGCAGCGCTACAACCTCTATATACATGTATTAGGAGTTGGTGAGTCCCACTGGATAGAATTCGGACAGAAACGTTTTTGAACAGGTGAATTAATCCTCTATTCAGATAAAGATCAGGCACCACACAGAGAGGGGGTAGCACTAATACTCAGCAAAGTGGCTCAGAAGACACTTCGCGGATCGGAAGCGCATGGCGCAAGAATCATCATGGCATCCTTCTCATCAAGCAATAAAAGAACCAACATCAACATAGTACAGGTGTATGCACCCACAAATGAAGCAGAAGAAGAAGACAAAGAGGAATTCTACAACAGGCTACAGGGTGTGTTGGACAAGCTACCCTCCAAAGATGTTAACATCATGATGGGAGACGTGAATGCTGAAGTTGGAGCTGATAACGCCAGATATGAAGAGATAATGGGCAAGCATGGCTTGGGAGAGATGAACAACAACGGAGAAAGGTTTGCAAACCTGTGTTCTCTCAATGAATTTGTAATTGGTGGAACAGTCTTTCCACACAAGAGGATCGATAAAGCCACGTGGGTGTCACCAGATGGATATATACAGAAAACCAAATCGACCATATCTGTATAGCACACAAGTTTCGCCGCTCTATGGAAAATTATTCAGAGGGGCAGACATTGGATCAGATCACCACCTACTGATTGCTGTGCTGAAACTGCGATGAAGAGATACCAGAAGAGCAAGGGATTCCAGCAACCAAAATACCAGGTAAGCCTGCTCCAGGGAACTAAGAAGGAAGAATTCAGAATAACTCTTAGAAACAAGTATCAGCCCTTGGAAGTATTAGAGGAAAATGTTGAAAATCACTGGAACCATGTAAAGGAAGCTATTACAGCTACATGTGAGGAGGTCCTGGGAAGAAAAGAGTACAAACACAAGGAACAGATAAGTCAAACATCACTAGATTGAATAGCAGAGAGGAGAGCCAAGAAGGATGCTATAAACAACAGCAAGACAAGAGCAGGGAAACAAATAGCAAGACAA
>JBCEWB010142641.1:0-10896 GCA_039654565.1 Peronia peronii | reverse complement strand
TATATATGTGCAACCTGTTATATTTGCAAGACTCGTCTTAAGTTGCTTACACCGCCATCAAAAAAAAAACAAAACAAAAAATTACAGTCACATAACAATTCGTCCAAAGTCTAGTCTCATCAATTCAAAATATATTAGTAGTTGAGATGTAGTTGAGAACTCACATTTGCTCAGAGCTTGGATCTGATCATTTTCGTATCGTCTGTATTTTCCATTCCTTTGATATGTGTATAGTATGTATCGTAGTAGTTGTAGCAAAATCACCACGGACGGGTTAGATGATTTGGAGATTTTCCTCATTAGATGTTGAGTAGAACAGCCATGAACATCTGTTGCACAAGTATTACCGACTGAAAGGTCAAAGCGCAAGGCTTGACTAGAAAAAAAAAACAACAACAACAGAATGCTATACCTTACGTTCTATAATACGTCTTTCAACCTCCTAGTGGAGGTTATCTCGAAATGCTATACCTGTTTGGAAACAAACACGCGAAAATATCTTGATGTCTTCGACCACTTGCTGGGCACCACAGGTTGTGTTTTAGATGGCATCGGTCATCTCATTTGCTTCTTTTGTTTTCTGCGTCCATGCCATCTTTACAGAAGGTTGACCATTTGAGGATGAAGTCGTTGACCCCCGAGAATTTATGACCAATGATCAATGTAGAGGCTTAGCCATGTTATTGTGTTGGCCATGCGCCCACAAATATGGGCTTTTTCCGTTTTTAGGAGGTATGCCACCGGAAAACGCATTCGTTTGCCAAGATCGTTGTATGATCATTTTGTTGGCTGTTCTGTGTTGGCTATGTGATCTTTGTTGCCATATGAAAGCCAGATATTCATGATGACACTAACAGTTTGTCTTCTCACCAGAGAAAAATTGCGGAAACGTATTCCTCAGACAACTGTAATTGTTATCAATATTACAGTTTTTGATTTGATGGCAGTCTCGTAGGTGACTTTGCCGACATTGTTGGCTTGATGTTCTAGGATATTTCCGAAGCGAATTTTTATATTCCAAACGGTCCTAACGTATTTTGACAGACTATGTTTTATCTGAAAATGTGATTTCGAGAGAACCACGACTTTTAATGTGTGCCGGCGGTTTGCCAAAAAACGCACAAAATGTTGGAAAACCCACTTTTTTAGTTCTTAGTTGTTTCACTTCACTGAATATTGAGCATGTAACTTTTTAAAATATCTTCTTTAGTTTTCTGTGAATTTTTAAAGATGACGTCAGAGAAGTTGGTTTGGAGGAAAATAGGTTTAAACTTTCAGAAATAAATGTCGCGGAATTTTGGCCATGTCATAAAACAGCGCCAGTATAAATAACACATTTAGAGGCAACATTTTGTAAAACGCTAGTATTATGTTAGAGATAGGAAGCTGAATTTTGGTTTAACGCTAAGAACTCAATTTCTTATACGTTCCCATTTAACATGTTCTGTAACAGAATGCTGTGTTTTGAGAATGAAGTGAATCAATAGACTTCTCCAGAAAAGAATCAGATAGAGTCTATATGGATAGCTGAGATAATGATGAAGTAGTGCAGTAAGCTGATCGGACTTCATTGTGCATTTTGAATTGGTGAGGAAGTAATTAAACTGTGATAGAAAAAAAAGGTGTTTTGTCAAAAGTAAATTATCTTGTCGTTGACCTATTTGTTCTGTCAGTGGACAACTTTGTGCGATAAAATTCACATTGTCAAGCAGAGCTGTAGTGTGCTTGTTTTTTAAGGATCAATGCTCGTGTCAATGGACCGGTCATAGTGAAGTAGAGAGCTCGCAGATACGTGGCTAGCTGTGACTGGACTATAGACATTGAGTAATTTCATCTTAGCCCTCTACAGACCAATGTGAAAAACACTAAAGCCATCTTATGTATTTTATATAAGAAAAATGATTTTAGAATTCAGAAATTAATGCATGCCAGTATCCAGTCATCATAACTGATCTCAATGTACAGATATAAAATCCCAGTTCTGTGTAAAGGACAGTACAACTTACGTTGTTTCGAAAGATGCTGCGGATCTTTGAGAATTAATCAAAATGTAGGCGGGCTGGTAAAGACGCCCGATGACCATCCGATCAGTTCTAAATGAGACTAATTTAGCAGCCTGCTCGGTGTCAGCCATGTGCCTTGATGGTCTCTAGAAAGCTTCTTATTGATGGTCATAGGGATTTACTGCCAGGAATAGAATCGCCTGGAATCTACCAGATCTTCTTTTTTTCTGAGAGAAAAGGGTTAGGTGGTCCCCGCATTGTGTTTGATACGCCAGACTCCCTGATCATCGCGGCTTGAACTGACTTGAAGAAGTGCGTCCTTCACAAGAGCTCTCATCTCCCCTGCTGAGTGTACGCCAGCTGTGTTCTCAGATCTCACCAATAAAGGCTGGCCTGGACGGCTTCAAATTCGTTTTCTTTACTTTTCGATTGCCCTTTTGTTTGGTTTGGTTTTGAGGCAATGTGGGCGCAGTGCCACCCGGCATAATTTATCGGATGAAATGTAGCGTCATGGAGGGTCTGATTTTTACGTTTTTCTTATGCATATCGTTATTTTATTACTCTGATGATATTTGATTGAAATCTTAGGATACATTAAACCTAATCGTTGAAATCTCAGGGTAAAATGCAGTTCAAATATATATCTGCTTGGTATCTGGGGCTTTCATGACAGTTCATGTGCCATTTTAATCTGATTATTTTTGTCTGTCAGAAAAGGTCCTCCTTTGAAGTTGGCCCCGTTAATTCTATAAGCCACTGTAATGTCGCCAAAATTTATAGGATATCCAATATCTAATTGCATGCTTCTTGTGGCTCTGGCCTATGCCGTGCGTGATTAGAGTAAGGAACAGCACTTTGCAAGAAGCCAACAAAGCCCACGAGCACTATGGATCAGGGCTTGCCTTTTTTCTCCAGAGCAAAATGCTGAACATTCAGTTATTGCCCCCCCACCCCTTTTTTTTTTTTTTAGGAAAAAATTCATTACTCATAGATCAGAATTTTTTCACTGATACGCATTAATCACAAGATTTACTTCAGCCCAAGTAGTCTCATAGGAGTAGAAGAACACGTATGGTTTTTGCTGGGACATCCATTTTTTCTCCTCGTCGACAGGTAAATTTAATTTATATTATCAACGTAAGCAAAAGTCGGCGTATTATTTCATTGCGACCGTCTATTGTAATCACATAGTGAACACCTGTAGTACATGTGTAATTATTGCACTCTGACGTTCATCGTGTAACGGTGGCACTTGGTTCAGTAACGAAATTGGCTTGGTTTCATCATTCATTAACCTACGGATAATCCGAGCTGCAACACGATGAATTAAGGTCTTGACCACTGTACTTCCCCATTTCTTTGGGTATTTAGTTCATTAAACACTGATGTCTTTCTTAGTACTGATTATGTGCAGCTTTTCCCGCTAATTGTCAACCAGGAAAACCAAATCGAAATAGATTCCTGAGCAGAGTGGCAGTAGTCTACATAGTGTCATCGTAATCCTCATGAGGCGGCTCGTACAGGGCCCGAAAAGAAGGATGAATGGACCATATTTTAGGTCGCCCATTACAGCTGATCTTAGATGAAGGAAGAAAGAATGGAGAGGAGGAAGAGAAAGAAATGCGGAGAACTAAAAGTGGGGACAACAAGATAATCTGTGGGTTTCCCCTCGATAAATTTTTAATTACATAATCCATTTATCAAATTATTGTCCCGGTCATGTCATGAGCTTACGCTCAGTGTTTATTATTAATATTGTTATCTTTATTATTTTTATTTTATACAAATGACTCAGAGGTTAAGACTAGATGTCTACCTGCAACTAACTCAATACACTAAAAGGAATGAACAGGTTATTACTTGTTGAACTCGATATGTTAAAATTTTGAATAAGAGATGTTACTGGCCAAATTTTCGAACCTCTTGGCCATTGGTTCTTCGTCGGGATATCCGTTTATTATTATTATCATCATAACTACTACTACTACCACTATTTTTATAATTACTGCTATTCGTTTTCACCCTCATGTCTTACGGCTTGTTTTGAAGGGACCTGGCTTGTTTTGAAGGGACCATGGGCAATTTGGCTCTAATACTTCACTACCAGGGAACGTCGGTGATGTAGACACTGTTACTTTGTCGCAGACTAACGTGCGTGAGTATTTGGTCACGGCATCATTATCCTGCCATGATGTGATCATTAGTAGCCGGGCCGGGAGATGGCTCCGGCTATGATTGGCCTCTCCAGAGACCACATACAATGTGCTGACTGAACCGCCACAAGATTGATCCTCTGCCCTGTCTGTCTTCCCTTCTGTGCTCGCAGAGCCTCAGCCCAGCATTGCCTAGTCAGCTGGTGCTTTTCCTGTTGTCTCTAATGATCGTTTACCCATAATCTCCAATCTAGCATAGGCTTATACCTCCAATCTAGCATAGTCCTACACCCCCAATCTAGCATAGTCGTACACCCCCAACCTAACATAGTCGTACACTCCCAATCTAGCATAGCTGTGTACCCCCAACTTAGCATAGATGTATATTACAAATCTAGCACAGCCGTATACCTCCAAACTAGCATAGTCGTATACCTCCAGTCTAGCATAGTCGCACACCCCCAATCTAGCTTAGTTGTATACCCCCAATCTAGCATAGATGTGTATTGCTAATCTAGCATAGCCGTATAGCCCCAATCTAGTATATCTGTATACCCCCAATTTAGCACAGTCGTATACGTTCAAGCTAGCATTGTATACCCCCCAATCCAGCACAGTCCTATGTCCCCAATCTAGCATGGTCGTACATCCCCAATCTTGCATAGTTATAAATCCCCAATGTAGCATGATCTTGCACCCCCAATCTAGGATATCTCGTGTGTTGTCTGTCGTAACCTATGAATTTAGAGGCAAATTTAACCCTAGAAGGTCACGGAGCCAGTGCTATCAAAGGCTCTCTCAATATATCTTGTATCTGAATTAATTTTTCAAACAACATGCATTGCAATAGGAAAGTATTCTTCCAGTGTTGCCTCCATTCCTGAAGTGCGATTGTTTGAACATGATTAAACATCGTTATAGAAACGACATTTTTGTATTCAGGTCACCGCTTCCTTGTCCACACAGGGAAGACCAGGTGACAGCTGTGGTAAATTGAGTTAATAATACACGGATATTATGGTGTCTTCCATAGTCAGCCCAGTTTATTTGAGCAATTCCCCACATCAGTTCGATGATGACTGTATATTAATTATGTACTAGCAAAACTTGCGAAAGGTAGATCGGGGGTCGCCATGGCCTAAGCTTCTGATCCCAGCGAAAAACTTTGGAATTTGAATCCACCCGGAGGATAAAGATAGCAAATTAGAACCTGCATTTTTTTTCTTTTTTTTTAGTGACTCAATGATTTCAGGGGCTCTCAGGTAGGGAGGTTAGGCGTTTAGCCTTCTCGGATTAGGGCGAATATATGTCACAGGTTTCGTATGTACGTTGTGCACGTTGAAGAACTCTTTGCAGTTACAAATCGGATGAAGAGCAGGCGGAGACGCCATTGTGTGGACAAAAGTTCGAAATTCCAAGTTTTTATCCACAAAATTTCCTCTCCAACCTGGGCATGCACTAAAGCTAAGATAATCCTACTTTCATAGGATTGATAGCTGCATACATAATAATATACTATTATATTTTTTATAGAAAAGGGTAGATTTCAAGCAAAGGTATGTCAGCTCGCCTCTTTCTTGTTGTATATTTAGTCTTACAACATCAAAGTTAAATAAGTAATATTAAACGACAGGGTGTAAAACTGTATAGCGACGCATCAAGCTTTTTATTTGAGAAAAGATGAACCTTGAATTACTGCAATGACTGCTGAAGACGTCATACCTCCCTGCGACTTCTGTTTATTTATTGATATGGTGGCTGATGTTACAGTTACAGCTTGTGTATTATCGTTGTCGAATCCCGCAATCTCCACGTGCTGTGCATCAACGCGGTGTGTCGTCATGTCTGCATGTGTGTTTTTATGGCTGCGCTGTGGGGACTAAGGCAACCTGTGGTATATTACTGACACGGTCCCTGTGTCGTGGGAGTGTGTAGACTATGTAAAGTCCATGTATTTGATTGCGTGGATAATAATATTTCTTCTTGTAAAACACAAAAAGCCGGTTTAATTCTCAAAGGATCTGTGGCGCCTGTCTGTTTGTTATATTAGCATGGATCTATTGCTTATTCAGATATTTGACGGTGCGAAATCTGAACTCTGCTATTATGTTCGACTCATTTTTAATTGCCTATAGATTTCAAATTTCAGGTCCCTATCTTGAGTAGTTTAAAAATTTGCTGATAGTCCTACTCATATTCAAATATATCGCATGACTTAAAAGTGAGAACAAAAGCGAGATCTATGTGAGTAGTTGTAGTTATTGTTGCAGATTTAGTTCGGACTGTTATTGATATGCTATCTCATTTTGCTCGTAAAGTATTCATTAATTTGTACTTTGGTCGTAATTTTAAAGATGTCACTTCAATGACGGGGAATCTGATCGTGCAGACATTTTGTGGACTTGTCGTGGCTGACTATATTAAAAGGTTAAAATGATGTTGAACTGAAGTAGCTTAATGGGAAAGCAATTCCATGTCATTCTAGAATTATTTTTTTTTATACTTTTCTGTCTGTTAAGCTGTCAATCTGCCTAGTGGTCTGTTCGTCTTGTCTGTCAGTCTATTGTTCCCTGCGTCCGGCTGAGGCCCCATAAATAATTGATCGACAACGCCATGGACTCACGCTGAGGCCAAAGCTGACAGGATCCACTAACTACAGCAGAGCTGTAGAACTACATTTCCACCTGTCGCAGCGTTTGGCAGGTTTTTGTCTGAAATCCTCTTTATCCTGGAGTCATAAACGGTTTTCCTCGAGTGTGTGTATGCGCGAAGGAGACTTAAGTTGCTGTCCTTAACTGTTTTGGTGTGTGTCTTATTTAATTTTCTCTTCTTTCTCTCACTGATCCTGAAAACTAAAAAGATCAAGATGGAAACTGCTTATTATCAAAGCTATCTCTTTTTTTCCCTTTTAATAAGGGGCGAAGCAAAAGACGGAAGGGGGGGGGGATGCATTTGGGGCTTCAATCTTTGTTACTCAGAGTGTACAATTATTGAGTAGATTTAAATTATTATACCTTTTCAGGGGAAGTGTATATCTGATTACCTTATATCACATCACCAGACTATGCGATCCTGAGAGCTAGAGCCATGACCAAGAGTGTAGTGCGGTAATCAACCAAGCATAGCTAAGATAATGATATATACAGTGAACTGTAGGAATCGATGGCCATTCCACATCAGCCCGAGTCAGTTTGAGCTGTTATGACAAAATTGACAAAAAATATTGTGCTCAGAGGCCTTACATTGTAATTAATGTTTAAGTCGTAGACGGCACAGGAGTATTGCAAACGCGTTGCATTGTGTGGCATACTGTTTTTGTAATGATGATTATGAGCAAGCATCATAACTCAAAGCTAAGAACAAAATAAAAAAAAAAATGTAACTTAAGCGATTATGGAATGACCATAACCATTATCATTCCGATGTGAAGCCCTCGGAGGTGTTTCCGGATCCGCCGATATCAGTCTGTCTCAGTGGGACTCGCAGCCTGAGTTCAGCTGTCCCTTATCAGTCCCAGGGAACTCGCGGACTTTACCGCAACATTGTGTCAAATATTTATGGTGTCTCTGTATATCATCGTCTCTGACCATCACGGCTCTTTTCGGTGCATTAGCTAATCCTGACCTGTTTCCTGGGCTTTGGACACTTGCAGTACGATGATGATAAGATCAGCTAGTACCCAGTACCAAGCGTCAGAGTATTGATGACCTCTATAAGTAGCAGCTTTCAGTGGTTTACTCAGTTACTTTAGGAGAAGCGTGTGGCATTTTGTTTTATGCTTTAGTATTCCCGATAAGCCCCGAAGAGAAGGTCAGTGGTTTCATGGATTATGTGGTTTTTGTGGGAAATGGAATATCTTTTTTCCTATGGTTCGGCAGCTAGGTTTCTTTTGCTACAGTAGAATGTTATGGTGTTTTGCTCATTTCATGGTATTTTTATTTCGTTTTTACATGGCATCATGTGAACGGAGTCTAGAAAATTGTAAATTTTTGTGGACATGGAATGCTAGGGAGTTGTACGTGAATTTTATGTTCGTTTGAGACGCATAATTTCAAGCCGAATTCATCATCGGGTCACATTTGCATAGGCATAGAAAACATACCATTTGCTGTCTGAGACGGAAAATTAATCTCAAGAAGAAGCATAAAACCTTGCCCAGCACGACAACCCAGAGTGATAGAACATGAATTAAAGGTATTTACACATTTGTAGAACAGGAGACGCGTATATATCCAACACAAATTTTCCGGTTAATACATGTAGTTGGCATCTAGAGATGAAAGGGGTAGCCGAAACAAGAAGTGAACAAAGAAATTGTAAAGACCGGATACATGATTGTGCAGTGCTTATATAAGCTGGCAAAAACTATATCCATCGATGTCTTGCGGCAGATTTTGTTGAGGTTACGACAGTGCACACAATCATCTCTTTACCGTGTCATTTTAGCGCATGAGGGGAGCTTGAAGTGGGCCAGGAACTTACACAGTTACCCATCAACGGATCGTAGACTCGTGGGGCGTCTTTTCACAGCACCAGCTCCAAGGTTTAACAATTTGGATCTCACGTTGTGAATTTGACCGTTGTGACTGAGGCACAAATGCGGATAACGCAGCGATTTTGACCCTCTGGGGTCATAGAAACACTTTTCTCCTCCAGTAATGCTGTAGTATTGAGTTTTCAATTTTTTTCCTATTTTCTGAATCCTCAGTCAAGATGTGACGTGCGTTGTGCAGAGAGGAATTCAATAAGATGAAAGCAAGTCTACTTCTGCCCCAGAAACAGAAATTAGCATGAAGGCGAGACAGTCCACTCATACGTGTCTAATTAGCTTAAGCGAGTTTTTATTTATTTATTTATTTTGCGCAGACGGTGAAGAATGCCCGTCATATCCATCCATAGATGTTTATTTCCCTCCCTCAGCCCCTTAGCTTTGATCATCCATCGTGACTGTGCATCCCACAGCAGGTATTGACCCAAGCCGACTTCGCACATTTTTTGAGAGACGCAGTGTTATCTCACATCTTTGCCAAATCGGACCGTCACCACTGAAATAATTGAATCGACCTTTTTTTTTTTTTAAGCTGGAGTCAGCGGTTGGAACAGTTCAGCTTACATACATTCTGAAGTGAGAGAGCTGTATTTCCAGTCGGGAAACTAGATCTATTTGAAAGAGAGAGCAGAAATTACAATGACGTGCGCCGGTGTCAGGAGCCCGAGTTATTTTTAAGTCCCACGCGTCTTTTATTGATTGAAATGTACTACTGCCCAGCCGTTACAGTTAACATCTGCTTTTTTTTTTTTTTTTTTAAATAGCTTTCAGAGCAAAAAAAAAAAAAAAAATGTCTGCCATTATTTTCTTCAGTACCTGCTGTGTTAACTATTCATTGCTTTTTCAGTGAGCTGTAAGCAGTGCAAGCACCTTAAGTACCCGAAAGCTCGCATTGGCTAATTTAGCCGCCGTTTCTCTAACTGAAGGTGCAGACATGCACGTTGAATCGGCTATCCATGTGGTAGAAAGCCTGATAGATAAGCCATGTGTTAATGTTCACAACTAGCTGATAATGGCTTGTCTTGCCGTTCGATGTCCTTGACAGTGCTTGTTTGCCCTGCTGGCCTGAGGTCGATACCGGTTACCTAAGGCTGTGGCTGTGTGCTCTGCTCCTTGATCTCCCGCTTTCATTTTTACCTTCCCGCCTTTTCTTTTTTGTTTACCTGCTGTGGGTACCGATGGTTTAATCAACATGGCGCGATGTCCTGTGTCATAGCAAACATGCTGTCCTAATCTGCCTCCTAGCTCCCCGATGCGTCTGTCTGTAGCTTCTTATCCTGCTCTGTAGTCTGAGAGGCATTTGGAAGCTGAACATACAGAGATGTCAACTTAGCAAGGAAAGAAAGACTACTGTAACAGGCGGAATGATGCAGAACCAGAAATCAGCACAGAAATCTGTAGCCTAAATACTTCGCCATGACATAAAAATTGAATTTTATTGTTATGCACTTTTCCTGTACGCTTGAGACGGCAATTAAAAAATATATATTTTATTTATTATTGTTGTAGTTTTGTTTTGTATTCCCCCTTCCCATTAAGACAACGGAGCCACGCGGTGCTTCGCTCGGTTGGATTTATTGTTGCTTTCTATCGTGTATAAAGAAATGATACCCAAAACCTGTCTGCCTGTGGTTGTTTTCTCAATATCTCCAGTGTTCAACATTCAAATAAAATTTTGTTGGCTATCTGGAAACTCATACCAGCTGTTGTTATCGTCACAGTTTATCCAACTAGGGGTGATCACTTAAATAAAATATTCTCGTGGTCAGTCGGGATTGAACGAGTTATATTTATAGATAATGATTCCGCATAGAGTTTGTGATTCTGGCCTTCCTGGATAGTTCAGTGCTGTGATGGTTTGCCGGCCAATGGTATGCTGACCGCGGGCAAGATGACAGAGATAAGGCTTCGCTGTCCAGGCTGTCTGATTTTTACTTTCTCCCTTGAGACACGTCAATGGCACTGTAATACTCATGCTCCATGTTCACGTAGTTATTGGACGGGATTTTACAGACATGATTCTGACATGGTATTCCGCGTGATTGGAAACGTGAGGAGGACATTTTGCCAGGGGGAAAGTCCCAGCTAGTCCTGTCAGGACTGTTTTCAGAGTTGTTGTTGTTTTTCTTAAGCCTTTCAATCCAAAGAAGGTAGGATTATCTCGGCTTTTAGAAGCTGCCAATTTTTGCTG
>JBCEWB010142629.1:0-26535 GCA_039654565.1 Peronia peronii | reverse complement strand
CCCAACAAAAAGTGGTCTAGACCCAGCGAGGGCTTTGGGGGGAGGGGGGGGGGAGGGGGGGGGGAGGGAGGGAGGATAGAAGGCTCCCAACGAAAAATAGTATAGACCCAGGGAAGGCTTATGGGGTGGGGCGGGGGGGGGGGGGGGGTAAAAGGCTCCCAACAAAAAAGTCTTTTTTGTAGGATAAAAGACTCCCAACAAAAAGTGGTCCAGATCCAGCCTTCTGTATAAGGGAAGTCACAGTGTTGACTCATTCACTCATGTAAAATGTGGTCCAGACCCATCATACCTCCTCCGGAATGGTCCAGACCAGCGACAGCAACCCTGTATCCAACAAAGCCAACAGAAAAGGGCGACGGGAGCTTTCCTTGGGGAGGGGGGGGGGGCAGGAGGCTCCCAACAAAAAAGTGTCCAGATCCAAACCCAGCCTTTGCATCATATCTCCAGTCTCACTATTTTATAGTTACTATTTATTCTGTTTACCTCATCACTTAGTTGAATAAGGAATACCTTATGTTGTGCTTGTGCAGTTGACGGAAACTGGGGAAGTTGGCAGCCATGGGGAATGTGCTCAGCTACCTGTGGTGGTGGTAGACGGATAAGGAGAAGGGTTTGTGACAATCCACCTGCTAATGACTGTGGTCGGCAATGTCCAGGTCCAGAATACCAGGACGATATCTGCAACAGTGAAATTCCATGTCGGATTTGTGGTGAGTTCCATTAATACCTTTTTTGCTGACGGCTTCAATCTATTTCTTTACATTTTCAGTCGAATGCTGATGTAACTGTTCGTCAAATAGGTTGACTGCCTGTTGAAGGCGTATAGAACAGTTATGGCAGTGATTCTGTTTTAGATCTCTGCATGCATGAGTTGTGCTTCTTTTATATTTTTTTCTGAATTCAAAAGTGTAAAATATATATATACATTGACTTTCTATGGAGATAATAATTATCTAAAATATAATTTGATGTACCGAGTCGGATCTCGGTGAAAATCATGTAAATCACATTTCTCTGTGGATAAAGCCTAGCCGGAGATGTTTTAAATGTGCCAAATTCCAGATGCACCTTCCGTGGGAGATTTTTTAAATATATAACTATAGCTCTGCGACTTCAAGCATGCGCACCTCGATGTTGATATTTTGGTTGATTAAACCGAATCTTACCCAAAGAAAACGTGTTTTGAACACCTCGTACTATCGAACGTACAATGCGGATCAAGCACACTCGCGAGTTTATTATTCAATTATTACCGCATTTGTAGAATAATGTCAAAGATAATACGTTTTTTTTCGGGTTTATGTACATAGAAACACAGATCCAAATGCAACAATGTTGTCATTGTGGGCTGCTCCTCTGTATTGCCCTGTGATGTGGCAGTGATCACGCACAGAATCTCCACTTAAGGCCTTTTCACAGACATGACAGTTCGTGGCAGTGTTGTAGGCCTGCCAGTCCTCTCGTGTCATCCTTATGGCCTTTGGGTGCGCCAAAACCGTCTTGATCTTGCGCTCCTCTTCCTGTAGGGCTTGAAGGAAATGCTCTGCTGCATTAGGACCTTGGTGTTTTTATCTCACCACGATGTGGCAGTAACTGCAAACCTCATGCTATTGTGTTATTCGTGTATAACTGCTTTTTGCGGGATCCAGTTCTGGACCCTCAACCTTAGTCAGCATAGATGATGTAAGGGGCTGGCAGCTGTTTGTGGTGATTTTGGAAGGTTAGATTGTTCTTACCCTCTTCTAACATCTCCACCCGAATATCAGTTTGTCCAATCCCACGGAATTCTGGTTTGTGGGTTTCCAACAGGTCCTCCCTGGAGTACCCGTGCAGACAGCGCTCGCAGAAGTATTTACGTCTATTAGTTGCATTCTGATCATGAAGGAGGCGGTTGAAGTCTTCGATCCACGTATGGTCCAGATGCAGACCCAGCCTTTTGTATACTACTTTGCATCATATTTTCAATCTCATTATTTTATAGTTAGTATTTGTTCTGGTTACCTCATCACTTAGTTGAATAAGGAATACGTGATGTTGTGCTTGTGCAGTTGACGGAAACTGGGGAAGTTGGCAGCCATGGGGAATGTGCTCAGCTACCTGTGGTGGTGGTAGACGGATAAGGAGAAGGGTTTGTGACAATCCACCTGCTAATGACTGTGGTCGGCAATGTCCAGGTCCAGAATACCAGGACGATATCTGCAACAGTGAAATTCCATGTCGGATATGTGGTGAGTTCCATTAATATCTTTTTTTTCTGACGACCTCGATCTATTTCTTTACATTTTCAGTCGAATGCTGACGTAATTGTTCGTCAAATAGGTTGACTGCCTATTGAAGGCGTATAGAACAGTTATGGCAGTGATTCTGTTTTAGATCTCTGCATGCATGAGTTATGCTTGTTTTATATTTTTTTCTGAATTCCAAAAGTGTAAAATATATATATACATTGACTTTCTATGGAGATAATAATTATCTAAAATGTAATTTGATGTATCGAGTCGGATCTCGGTGAAAATCATGTAAATCACATTTCTCTGTGGATAAAGCTTCTTGTTCTTAAGTAAATTTTTCTTTTTGAGGTGTGTTTGGGGGGGGGGGGGTTCTGTTTTAGATTTGCAGTGAGTTTCATCCATTCGTTCGCTCATTGATTGATTGATCGATTACGTGATTGATTGATTGATTAATTGTTTATTAACTGATCGTTGGCTGGTTGCTTGATTGATTGATTGATTGATTGATTGATTGACTGATTGATTGATTGATTGATTCCCACCTTGAGTCATTGATTTCTTTATTTTTTTTTTTCATAAATTTCCGGAGAACAATATCCTCTAGAGCTAATTGCCGGATAATTAAAATATTTTACCATCAACAGAACGGTGTCCAGATTGGAAAATTAATCACATTCTTGTTTTTGGTTGCTTTTTTTATGTGAACTAGTTGAAGAATAGTGGCATACGTAAACGCATATTCACCTTGAAATTCTTCCGTAATACAATTTCAGTATCCTTTTTCCTCCTAAATTATCACCTCAGTGACATGACAGCGTACTGTCCATGTTTTTCAAGATATCTTCTCCACTCTTCATTTCTCTACAGTTTGGAAAAAAACCTAACTCATTTTATAATAATTGCATCTTAGTTGTCGTCCATGGGTTCGATGCATCAAACATCGTAGGTCAATTTGACGTAGTAATAAATGTCAACACTATGGTCTCAAATAGACTGAATAAGAAAGGCCAAGGAGACAATCATTAGAGAAATATGGTCATATTTTGCATACTTTCTTGCACTTAAATCGCTGTCTCTTTTCGTTCTTGATGAAAGTTGATGGCAACTGGGGACCCTGGGGGCGATGGTCCGCATGTTCGGTGACCTGTGGAACCGGTACCATTGAGCGACGAAGGTCCTGCAACAACCCACCGGCTAACTACTGTGGCAGGGAGTGCCCCGGAAAAGAATATGACACGGAAGTTTGTGAAAATGCTGAGACGTGTATATCTTGTGGTAGGTATTTATCAGTTCTAACATGGTGATTATTATTGATCAGATTATTAGAATAGCGGGTGCAGCCAATGCGTTGTCACCGTTTTCAAAGGCTTCTAAGTCGCCTGTTGTATCAGGGATTGGTTAGGTGTCAGTTAAGAGACATGAGAAGAACATAATCATTAAATAATAATAATATTTATTAATTATATCATACCAACATAGGGCTTGGTCATTGAAGTTATTTATGTAAGGCAATATTTGATAGTCTCCTTTAAAAGTATTGTATGACTAATGACGCACCATATTCGTCACACAAAGTGTGCAAAATGGGAAATACGTTGGGAAAACCAAAAAAAGGTCTCACCATCAGATACATCCTAAGATGAATCTACAAGGAAAAAGACTAAGGCCAGATTATGGGTCACCTGTCAGGATAGAAGCGTGATAAATATAACTATGTTAATTTTGGAATGAAATGGTGAACACGTTTCAGATCAGTTGAATGGAGTTCTTTGATTTGTGGTCTATACAAATGTATAGGGTGGCAAGCGATGATGCTGGAGACGATCGCCAGGTTACTCTGTTGGTCTGTCTTCTAAGTATCGGCATTCATTAGCTTTCATTTATGTATCATTCACTAAAACTCAGGAGTACAGCTGATAGACTGTTTTTTTATTCAATCTTTGACAGATGAACATGTTGCCTACAACTGCGGTTAATACATTTTTTTTTTAAAGATTGCGTTTGGCGCATGCCTTGAAGTCGCATTTCAAAATACATAACAAACTTGCATTATCTTAAAAATTAACATATTTTTTCGAGCTGCTGGTATAGCTCTTTGATAATATGACACTGTTCGCTTCTGTTTTGTTTAGTTTTGTTCCCCTGGGTCCTGAAAACAAAAATGAATTCTAGAAAATATTTGTATATCTCATTTTATAAACGTTTTCCTCCATCAGTTCCACCCCTCTCCCCTCAACACACTGACAAAATTTTATGTCGAATACTTTGCAAATTTTATATCCCATCATATTTAACTTAATATGATGGGATATAAAATTTGCAAAGTATTCGACATAAAATTTTGTCAGTGGAATGATGTCCTTGATCCCCGTGGCATACTGTAGCCTATAAACTTCCATGTCGATATCTGTTTGCATTGAGAGATACAGTGAGATGCAGACGCCAGCTTAAAAACAACAAGCAAAGGGATAACATATCATTATTTGATTTATTATACACAGACTAAAATAAGTGTTGGCCCCACTTTCTCACACTACCTGTGTTTCCCCATTTTCTTTTTTGCCTTCTTTGCCCCACTCAAGTGCCGCCAATCAACAACAAGCATGTAGCATACCTTTTTTTGTTTATTTGTTTATTTGTTTGTATGTGTGTGCTTAGAAGGTCTTTGCCTGTGTGCCGTCCTTGTATACGTCTAACAACCGTAGGGACTTGCTTTTCACACCCGGTTCATATTAAATCTTCCCTCCGGCTTCATTGCCCCTTTTTTCCTTTCCATTGCCTGTTCCTAATGGTTATGGTGATTAACTTTCTATGTGAGTTGTGGCACTGATTTGTAGAAAGCACTCATGGTTTATTTCATATCTGCTTACAATCTGTGATTTAAACTTCACCTAATAGCATTATATCGAAAGAAAATCTATGACAATATTACTCCATGCAGTTGTGAGCAAACATAACATGCATATTCTCAACTTAATCTTTCTTGTCATCTCCACTGTGGTTGTTAGTTGCATAGTAATGTTGATATCTTCATGTAGTCCTTATTCTCCTGATTTTTTTTTGTATATTCCGAAACAGTATTATTTCAAAGTGTCTCTTTTAGTGTTTCCTCTTTCCTTTGTCTTGTATTGTTTGTTTTTGCAGTATAAAAACACAATAAACCTTCCTGCTGAGCAATTGTGCTACTCTTCTCAAATAGAGAAAAGGCAGTGGACTCGCTGGGGTGCATGGAGCTCATGTTCTGCGACTTGTGGCAGGGGTATGAAAGTCCGCACAAGAAACTGCAGAATCATAGAGAGTGGGATGGACTGTGGCAATACTTGTCCAGGTCGGCGAGAAAAATCTGTTTCTTGTGGCCCTCTGCCTTCATGCCCAGGTAATAAGTCACATGAATCTATTTTGTGTCACAGCTCTTGGATAATAAATATATATATTAGCTTACTGAGATGTATACATTACTTGGACTTGGGCATATTAATTATGTGTTTAGGTAAAGACACCTTTGCTTTTAAAATGTCTACTTTCAAGATTATGGAAGTATTTCGACAGTACTCCTGTCGCGGACAACATCTCAAATTAAAAGTCTCCGAACACAAGGTCCGAGAAAGCTATGCCACAGCATTTTTTTTTTCCCATAGTATATTGTAACTTAAAAAAAAAAAGTCTTCCATGCTTGCTTAAGAAAATAAAAACACAAACTGGAAGCGAATTTTTACTTAATTCCTATTTCTACATTCCTGGACTAAGTGTTGTAAAATGGCCATTTGCATACATAGTCGTGGATTGGGGGGTCTGGGGGAGGGGGGGGGGGCTAGTGTGGTGGGGGATGGGAATGGGGGAATGACAATTTAGAATGTAGGAATGACTTTTTTGTTTTTATTATCAGTTGACGTAGAAAAAATAGTCTCCACGAAATCAAATGAATCAATGCCTCCCCGTGCTTTTTAATTTAAATACGTTTCTGAAAAAATAGATTTGAACGACCAATGGCAAGTGCTTTTATCACCAAATGATAGCCGCACAGTTTTTGGTTTTAAAAAAATGCCGTCTGATTTGGTGTTTCTTCTGCAGTGTGGGGCGAATGGTCACCATGTTCTGTAACTTGCAGGGGAGAAGGCTTCAGGGAAAGAGTCAGTATCATCACTGAAGATATCGGCCAGGGTGATGTGGAAGTATCAGCAAACGCTACAAGAAGAGAAAGACAGCGTTGCTTTGTAGAACAACCCCCTTGTATAGGTAAACAGAGGGAATGGACTGGAGAGAAAAAATGATGATATGATGCAGGCTTATCACACTAAGATCTAAGTTTGTTTGATTTTGTTTGCATATAATCCGTCATACATTCCATCTAAAATCCAGTTCAGAAGGGAAGAAGGTTGGGCTGAGAATATAAATTAATGTATGTCAGTGATGGAAAGACATATTATATAAGTCGTCAGTATCTCTCTGAAATTTGTCATGGGGGTGATGAGATAACTTTATTATTTGAAATGGCTCATACTTTAGATGTAGAGATATTAAGAGGTCAAAGACAGGCAATGTTCATACATTTTCTCTATAATATATTAGATTGCAGATATGGTGGAAACCCAAGCATAGCTAAAAACAGAGATATATAATTTCAGAAATTCAGTTCTTTAGAAAAGTGTCCAGAGAAACAAAAGATAAACACACCAAAACCTGACATATTAATGGCAAAAAAAATAGCATTCAAACTATCTATCTATTTGAGACCTCTGAAGCTCATGTTGTGCCATGCACTTAAAGTCAGTAACATGAAGGTTTGTACAAGAAACTAAAGAATTAACCGAGCTTTGATTAATTGTTGTGATATTTGCCTGAGTCATCGAGATCAACACCTTTCAGGAGGACCATAGTTTCATGCATAAGTAAGTAATCATACTAGTGCACTTTGTCTAACTCAACTCAAAGTAAATAAAATTTTATTTAATCAAACAGTTTACAGTGGAAACAAAACAAAGCAAAACAAGTTGCTTTTTGAACCTTGAAAGTGTTTATTCTGCAGTATGGGGCGAATGGTCACCATGTTCTGCAACTTGCAGAGGAGAAGGTGTCAGGGTAAGACTCAGCATCATCACTGAAGACATCGGCCAGGGTACTGTAGCAAACGCCTCCAGGAGGGAAGAACAGCGATGCTTTGTAGAACAGCCCCCATGTAGGCCTACAGGTAAACTTAGCAACTAAATAGAAACTAGGATAGTATGCAGTCCATTTTTGTTACTTATATATTTTTTTATTTATACAAAAGCATTATATATAAACTTATTCGTGGTTTTCATGTATGATATAATAATTCTAATTTCTCTTTTAAGGCAGAGAGAAAATATGAATAATAGAGAGAGAATTGTTTTAAGATATTAAAATTTTATTGAAACCTATTCTTGACGTGGTGATGTGAATATAAAGAGAAGAAGATAATCCTGGGTTTACATGATAATACACAATGTATTTCAAGTGAAGGCTACAACAACAAAACAAAAAAATCTTTAGCCAAACAGTTAACTATTGAGAAAAAAGCTATCTCTTGAATCTTCAAAATATTTCTTTTGCAGTGTGGGGCGAATGGTCACCATGTTCTGTAACTTGCAGAGGAGAAGGTTTCAGGGAAAGAATCAGTATAATCTCTGAAGATATCGGCCAGGGTGATGTGGAAGTATCAGCAAACGCTACAAGGAGAGAAAGACAGCGTTGCTTTGTAGAACAGCCCTCATGTCCAGCTAATCAAGGTATCAATACTAAAAAGAAATCTCAATTTGGAGTACTTTTGAGATCCATTATGAAGAGGTGACACCTTTGGAAATATAAAGGTTCTCTTTTTCTCCTAGTGATTATAGAGAATTGAATAGGTGGAACAGATCCAAAGACACAATTTTACAATGAACACAACTGCTTCCAAGCCAGGTATTTAAATTTATGCTACAGGAACAAATAGCCACGAAAAAAAACTCTAGATCTAGTACGGTATGTTGCATGTTATTATAGGGAATCTTCATCATATTACATGTATGATGAATACCATATTTAGACTATACAGCCACATCCAGGCCCCATGCATCACTTCATGTAGCATCAGACAGGTAACTTATATCAGCAAACGAAAACAGTTTAGTTAAAGCTTTGAAGTTACAATTTTTGGTAAACATTTACAGAAATAGTTATGTGGCTGAAAGTCTGTTATCATTTGCCCGCTGCCCAGGTGCTTTGGTATAATCTAATGTTTCGTATTATTCAAAGATCAGCATTGCACAGAAACAATGTGAGCGTAAAATAATTTTGAAAACTGTATTTCGCTCTAGGTACTGACAAAGTCAACTGCAGTAGTGAAGAAAAATGAGTTTCATTGCGCAATGAAACTCAGCTAACCCAAACTTAATAATCAGGTCTCATGCAATCTGCAGTGGAAGACTACTATCTTCAGAAACTTACTTTCAGTAGTGCCAAGTAAAATACTTCGACAATACATGATGCCCCATAGCAAGCATCAATAATAGCGACATATAAGCCATGAAGTAAAACCGTCACTCAGTCTGATCTCGAAGTAATTTCACCATTTCATTTCATGTGTAACTGCGGATCCTCATATCTTCAACTAACATTAATACTAGAATGATTTCACTATTAATTTCATTATGGACCTGTCTGGTAGTGCCGTTATATTGCTTCTGCAATGTATGTCCTATCCAAAGTTGTTTCCTCTACCAATAGCGCCTCCTTTAAAAAAAAAAGGAGTTAAATATTTTGTTTGGTTCTTTTCCACACTTCTTCGCTTTAATTCTTTCTTCAACCAGGCATCATAATTAGAAAAGAAAAAATTCAAAGAATTTACCATTGGCTTTTACGACTGATCCCATGGCCGTGTGTAGGGCTTTGGGGGTGTCTTATATGGAACATGCAGAAAGCATGAGAACAAAAGAGCTTTTAAAAAAACTCGTTTAATTGGCAAAATTAGCTATAAAATGATACTTTCTGCAATAAAATGATTTTAAGTAAACAGGATGATTGGCATACAAGGCCATGCATTTTCTTCCTTTGTTGAAACATTATCGGGCATTGATATCTGTTTTATTTTTTTCATGATCACATAACAGTCAGTGATACAATGTTATTTCTGTAATTGAACAGTCAGTGACGCCAGCTGGGGACAATGGGAAAATTGGTGTCCATGCAACTGCAAGCTAGGAGTGCGAACCAGGCTGCGAGACTGTCAGACTCGTGACTCAACAGCTTCAGCTGCCGAAAAAGTCCCATTTTCACTCTGTCCAGGAGACGCCAGACAAGAAAAGCGATGTAGTGTTAGGAAGAAATGCCCAGGTATAAAAAACGCGGTCAAATTTTATTGATGCTATTAATGACAAAAATTACAATGGCAAAATTTTAATTGTGTTGATTTAAAGTAACCATATATTAGTGGCCATGCAGGAAACATAGACGACAACTTCAACCAGATAGATCTTAAACAGTATAGGTCTTGCATGGGGTATGGGATTTTTGTGTTTGCAATTTTTGTACATTCCCCCCTTCAATTTCATTATTTTTGTAAGGTTTATAACATACTGATCAATGCCAACGGATTGTGATAAAATAGATGAGCAAGAAGTACATTTTTGTATTTGGTCACTGATAATACTAGCGATCTCCACATCATGAACAAAGAAATATTAAAGTAGAATATTTTGATGTATCTCACAGGTTGCAAGACTAGCTGTGACGGACTGCCACATGGTAAATATCCATCCTGCACTGGCTGTGAAGACTACATCGAATGCACAGATGAATATACCAGGCTTCAGAGGTGTTCACCACGAAACACGGAATGGGATGCATACAGTAAAAAATGTGTTTCACCACCATCTACGTCATGCACATTGCATAAGTGTGTTCAAAATTGTCAAGGTAATTTTGTTGCAAGATTTTGATTCATGGCAATGCTGTCAATCAAAGATAAATCCAGGTTGCATTTATTATTATTTAAGGTACCCTGCTCAAATAAGGCCCACCATTTCAGCATTCATAGACATGGTAAATTTTGTTTCTGTTTCATCTTGTGATGTTTCTAGTAAGACAGCATTTAAACAATAAATACAGAAGGTACACACAAAGAAACATGAAGAAGATTAAAGGGCATCGCTTCCTTAATGAGACCCATCTACATTATCATGTCTCCATGAGGTGGTAAATCATGGGAAATTTTAATTGTTGCATGTTTTAGATCTAAGTGTTCTTTTTCTCAAAAGATACAGATAATAGATAATAAAAAACGTATGTACATAATTATTAACTATTAAATTGTCACAATCTGGACACACAAGCAAGTCTTTGTCTTCCATCAGTCTGACAGTCTTCGTGAAGTCAGACAAGACATTTCTCAGATGAACTACTAGCTAAGCGGTTTCTAAAGGTCTTCAAGAGGTGCCAAAATTTCTAGCAACCTCACCTTCTCCATTTTGTTGATGATCTCAATGAGTTGTCGCGGCTCTCTTGGGTTCAGTTATCACCATAAACTGCAGGTGGCATTTTCAGATCAGTGAAATATATTTCCATGTTTTATAATTCTATATAAATACAATAGTTTATATATATGTATACTATACATGGCCTCCGTGGGAGATTTTTTATATATAGCTCTGCCAATTGTAGTGTATGGCAAGTGTGCGCACCTCGGAGTTGATATTTTTGTTGATAAAACTGAATGTTACTCAAAGAAAACGTATTTTGAACCCGTCATACTGTCGAATGTACAACTCGGATCAAGCATCCTCGCGAGTTTATTATTCAATTATTATTGCATTTTTAGAATAATGTCAAAGATAATAAGCTTTTTCTGGGTTTATATCCATAGAAACACAGGTCCATATGCAACAATGTTGTGTGGCAAATTTCAGATGGATCCATTCAGCAATTTTCGAATCCTATTGTGGGTTTTCTTGCAATTTTTTAGCATAGACTAGTACAAAAACCCGCTCTACGAATGGGGATTATGGAATCAAGAATTTTATATTGAATGGCAAATTACAGATCTTCAGAAAAACAGATATTGTCTAATGAAGGAAGGGAACAGAAGGAACTGTGTGCAAATGTAAATTAAGAGCGTCCTGTAAACTGAACGAAACAAACGGAATGAAGGAAACGAAACGATTACTATACAACAATATCAATGATTAAACTTTAAACATTATAAAGTACAAACACTAAAACATAAATTTATTATAATATAACATATCGCATTCTTTTTCTACCGGAGTCACTCCGTCAATGACTGAAGTGAGTAGAAATCAGAAATTGTGACCGTCGAGATAACTTCCACCAGGAGGCTGAAAGACGTATATAGAATGTAATGTAAAGCTTGTTGTGCAGCGGGCTGCAATTCATCACACTACCCTTTCCCTCTCCCTCACATTCTATCATCGTACAATTCGGATCAAGCAGCTTCGCGAGTTTATTATTCAATTGTTATCGCATTTTTAGAATAACGTCAAAGATAATAAGCTTTTTTCGGGTTTATGTACATAGAAATACAGATCCATATGCATCAATGTTATGTACCAAATTTCATATGGATCCATTGAGCAGTTTTCGAGTCTCTATTGTGGCTTTTGTTGCAGATTTATAGTATACTAGAAGAAAACCCACGGCCTCCATGGGAGATTTTTTTTAAATAAGAGAACCCACGGCCTCAGTGGGAGATTTTTAAAAATATATAGCCCTGCAACCTAAAGTGTATGGCAAGCATGCGCACCTCGATGTTGATATTTTGGTGAATTAAACTGAATGTTCCTCACAGAAAACTTGTTTTGAATGCGTCACACTATCGAACGTACAATTCGGAGCAAGCACCCTCACAAGTTTGTTATTCAATTATTACCGCATTTGTAGAATAACGTCAAAGATAATAAGCTTTTTTCGGATTCATATACATAGAAACATAAATTCATATGCAACAATGTTGTGTGCCAAATTTCATATGGATCTATTCATCAGTTTTTGAGTCCATAAGCCTATTGTGGGTTTTCTTGCAATTTTATAATATATATATTATATATATATATATATATGGACCCTGCATGTTTACAATTTTTCTGAACACTTGTATGTTGACGATCTTACATATTTTTAGTAAAGACAAATCTGGCAAAAAAGCTCAGGATGGCCCCGACCTTGTTTTACTATAACAATCATTCAGAGAAAGACTCGAGAAGGCTTCTCAAGCGTCTTTGAAGTCAGCGCAATCTAAGAGTATGTATTTGACTGTCAGATAGCAGTTGCAGGTCAAAGACTGTGGGGGCTTTTTCTCTTCTCAGCAGAAAAGAGTGACTGAAGTTAGAGTGACTCCGATGCAAGTATTTCAGGACCACCTAGTCTTGTCTTCGCTGCTGAGCAGACCTTGGCCAAGGTCCAATTGCCAAGGTTTGATCTGATAGAGTAAAGTATGTCTGCAGTCTGTTGACTCCATCGCCGTTGCTATCACAATTTGATGTACTCATTAATGATCGGCCTGAGATCCAGAGGAACTCCGTCATCCAGGGAATTTAAAATCAGGCTGATTTTGGAGATAGAATCTGCTCCCTCATTTCCTGCAGTGCCCACATGACTCAGTCGCAGCGGAATGAGAGTCAACGCCGCCCTTTGCTGAATAGGCTTTGCCAGAGATGAGTTACTCTATCATCTCTGAAAATGGGATTATCCAGGGCCAGAAGAAAGGACAGGAAGTCTGATGAAATCAGAAAGCTTGGATATGTATGTTATGTATTATATGACTAAAGTTGTAGTCTTAACCATGAAGATAGAAGATTTCGGGTTGAGACCACAATTTGTGTTATCCAGAAGGTAGTGGATATTTGACCGACTAGTCTCGTAAAAGACCCAAAGTGTGTTCTTTTTTGCTATTTTCAGCGACTGGGTCTATCTTGAACACTTACAACATTGGGATAGTCCGATTGCCCCGCACGATGTGACCAATCTTGATGTAATTTAATGTCAGATTGTTTACTTCAGAGAAACACGGCGCTAGGCGTAATAAAATGAGGAGAGGATTTTCTTTGTTTGCCGACACGTGGGACAGCGCTCGTGACTTTTCCGTTGGACTCTACACATGAAGAACTGAATCGTGAATTTCCTTCTCGTGACGAAACATGTCTCGTTTCAAGAATCTATGAGTTCTATTATTATTATTTTTTTCAACAGCAGGTAGGGAGAATGCATTTCACCCACACACAACACAGGCGCATATACACACAGTCTCCCTCTTTCTCTCTTACACTAGTCACACCAACACGCAATACACAAATACATGTATGAGAACATTGAGCTGAGAAGAGAGAACAAGAGATCCTAGTCTAATGGCACAGACTAACCGCTTTTATTCATTTGTTTTAGTTTCATTAACAAAAGATACAAGAGTACTTATTTAGAGCACATGCTTTATTTTCAGATTCATAACTCGCATGCATGTTGTATGATTTTTATTTAATTTATTTATTTATTTTGTGAATGATTTTGGTGCTGTGCTAAAACTGATTTTAATACAGCATTGTTTAGCTCAGTAGGCAGCACTTTAGTGACAATATTACATATGCCTGTTTCAATGACTCAAAAGACTAAGAGTTCACAGAGTTGTGCAAAAAAGCCCACCATTTCATGGACAAGGTCATGAAGACAACCGTACTTAATAGAAGAAAAAAAAGTTACCTTCCGCAGCGAATTTTTTAGTTTTGTCTGTGGTATATACATGTAGACCATATAGCTTTTTAGGAGATATGAGACTGCTGAATACAAATTACGGGAGCCAACGCTGTTATCAAACGCTAACAGCACATGTGTGATACATTTTACAAGCCAAATGGCCCAGACTACCCCCTGATGCACAGCTTACTGCACAAACTGCTCATGACACCATAGTAGAGACGCTGGTCTGAGTTTGCCCAGCCCTCAAAGTAGAGAAAAAAAATGCGGAAGAAAAGTTATGTATGGAAAACTAACTATGAATTATATCTTGAAATGCACAGAGGGCGTAATTTTTCCTCACATTCGGCTACACATATTCATGCACGCACACACATGCACACACTTACACAGGCACACTACACTATATCATTATTAGCAGGCACGTGTTCACACAATAAATCACAGATTAAGATTCTTTATCGTGAGTAACGTATCTTATCCAAGAAGGCTAAACATTGGGCTTCCATATCCTACAAGTCATATGGTCGTTGAGTCACTGAACAAAAAAACAAACAAAAAATGCCGGTTCTCATCTTTGCTATCTTCCAGCAGGAGCCGAACCCACGACGTAAGTTTTTCGCCGAGAGACAGATGCTTAGCTCCCCCTTTCCTTCCCCTCCTCTCCTCCCTCCCCCCTCAAACCAGCCATATTATTATGCCTCATCCATCGGTCACGCCCTCCGCTTCCTTCCCCCTCCCAAAGCTTAATTTTACGTTCTCTTCATACCTTTATCCACCTGCGGACAGGTATCTCATCAAATGACTAGTTGTATAACAACTCGGCCTATCCAGAACAGAGAATGAGGGGGGACGCGATAGCCCTGTGGATTGGCGTCTGCCCACGGAGAAGACAGGCCCGGATCGACCCGCAGATCCTACATGGGGGATGGAAGGACATGAAGATCGAAAACCCGCATTTTTTCAGTGACTCAACGGTCCCCTGGCTTCTAGTGGGTAGGGAAGCCCAATGTCTAATCTTCTCGGATAAGGGCGAATATATTTCGGAGGTCCCATGTGTACGTTACGCACGTTTAAGAACCCTTGGCAGTTCAAAATCGATGAAAGAGTTGGCTGCGTGCCGCTGTCCGGGCAAAATTTCCAAATTCCAAATACCTACCCACAAAATTCCTCAGCAAAAATTGGCAACTTCTAAAAGCGGAGATAATCCTACTTTCTTTGGATTGAAAGGCTTAAGAGAAACAAACTAACAAACAGAGAATGAGCCAGTGCCGATAGCTTCATTGTCTTTGGATCCCTATGTCATAGAAAATGCTCTTAATCTTAGTCGGGATGATCAGAGGTCATTCTTTCAACATCTGATCAAAGATCTCCTTGAGGATGTCTCTTCAGTTTTCGCCGCTAGGTCAAAAGTCACTCGTGGTCATTGGATGCACTTGGCGAGGCGCCTGAAAATAGGTTAAAATTCATCTCACCCCATTCGATTCTAGCCTCCGCTATTTTAAATATCGACTACATTTATTTAACATAGGAAGGCTTTGCTCTCTGCAGACTTGTCAGTCTAATCTAACATTCACTTTCTAGTCGACCATACTCCTCTCAGCTGAAATCTCCGTCAGGAGTCATCAGGGCGCCTTCTGACGAGCTGTACATCAATCTTCTCCATCGGTGACCTTCGTGGCCTAAGGCAAAGGTCTCTACAAGGGTTTCCTTTGTCCATTCCTGGAGTTTGTCTACCATATATTTTTCTCTCTCTTCCACTGTTCCGCGTGGAGCAATTTTGGTAAGGCCACTGATTCTTGTTATATGACTATACCATCTTAATGTTCTTTTCCTCACACTTGCAAGGGAACTTTTCTGGTGTTAATGTATTGTTGGGTGATCATGCAGACCTGTTCGTTTGTAATATGCCTATGTATGACATAGTTGTTTTGAGATTGTCCTACTTTCTTCCTTTCTTTTGGAACATTTACAGCAAACCTGATTTTTGCTCAGTAATCCCTGACATCAAATTTATCTGTGAAAATATAATCCCTATTTTAACAGTGACATTTAACATGCTTGCTTAAACTAATGAACTTGACAAATTTTGGATGGCATAACTAACTTTCTGAAATGGAGTGAATAAGTTTGTCGATAGATGAGCATGAAAAACAAATTTAGTTCGCCATCCATCTGCAGATGAGTCTTGCTTCTCTTCTAGTATATCCGTTGTTGTTTTTACGCGACACTGAATGACACAAGCACAGTTTCAACAGCAAGAACCAAACTCTCAGTTATTATAGTTGCAATGACATGGTATTGATATGAACTTCCCATCTATATCTAATAAATGTCTGAACATTTTGAATTCCTCCAGAAACAGAATTTGTCAACAGTGTCCATAATTGCCATATAAAATTTTATTTTATTTTATATTTTCTTTTGAGAAGAAAAAGAATATTTCCATAAAATGTGAGTAACATCGGATTTATAATTTTTAATGTATAATTAAGAAGACATAGCTGAACATGAGTGGAAGTGATTCATGCTATGTGAATATTACCCAAGTTAATTCGTAAATGCTTTATGTGTAGTAGTAACTACGTTGGAACATCCTTATTCACAGGGACTAAAAACTTTTGGAAATAAGTTTGTTTTGTTTTGCTTTTGTTAACCCTCAGCATTTTAATAACTCAATTGAACTCACTTCTTATTATTTGACTCAGCCCTCGGTCTTCCCCAACTGAACAAGTCAAATTTGAAACAAAATAGACCTTAGACATTTTTTGCGGGTGATTCCGCTGAAGAATTATTGACATAGATGATGTGTTGTGTCTTTCTTCATTTGAAGATGAAGGTCATCAGAATTTTATGGACTCATTGTCTCTTCTGGCCCATGATCACTGTAGTTGTTCCTTTTCTCCACCTTGGGCATTAATCTTATATACTCATCCTCAGCGGTTTCAGGTTCGGTCATTGAAGGTTTTGCCTTGAAAAGAATTAGATTTCCATCTTACCGATAAGTAAGGTCACTGCAAGGAGAAGATTTTTATTCCATGTAAGAAAATACACAGAAAAAAATAAAAAGCTTGAGTTCTCAGAATGATTCAGTAGAAGAGGGCATGACCTTCATGGTTCATTCATTTTTACATAGTGATGACAGTCTATTGTCAGAGTTTGCAACATTAACACAGACTTTCATTTAATTGCAGAGCAAGTGGATGGAAGATATCATTCCTGTAATGGATGCAGCTTATATGTCCAATGTGCCGATGGACAAGCCAGAGAGTACCAGTGTCCAGTGGGGCATGAATGGAATCAGCACAGCCAAGTCTGTGAATCAGAACGCTCACCCACATGCATACGGGAAGTGCAAGGCAAATCAACGACACTAATAGGAGAAACAGTAAAGCTTAACGGTGTCGTTGGAGGAGGTTTAAATACTAATATAAAGTAAATAAAGATGGTATTTTGTTGATAATATGACATGAATATGCAACGAAATGACGTAACATTTTTTATTAATTCTCAAATTCACATCAGCCTTATTGGAATGGGATACCATGAGATATTTGAAATAGTTAAGGGCTCAGTCAAACGTTCAGAGTAGTGAGTTTGACAGTGTATAACTATAGTGGTATGTACCCTAACTTACGAGCACACCAACTTATGAGATTTCTAAGATACCAGCCATCACTTGGTCGATTTTTCTGCTTTGATTTCCGATCTCGAATCCAGGTTCGAACGAGCGTCAGATGCGCCGTTATTAGTTGGCGAAGCAAAAGGGTGGCGAAAAAGGCGAACATTTATGAAGAAAAAATCAGTGCAGAAAAATTAAGTTAAGCGAAGTGAAAAAAAAAAAAAGTAGCAAAGCAATTAAACTCAGCTGTGTTATGTCTAAGGTAAATACACTTCATGAAACCAGTTTATTTTTCTACATTCTCTTTTGCTATATTTTTATATAATATTTGTTATAAATAGATAAAAACAGTTTCACGTCATGAACAATTTTGTTTTGTACTTGCAGTGATGATCCTAAAGGTGGAGCAATAGTATTAGGTGGCCATTCCGAGAGAGAAAAAAGTGGGTCAGAGTCAGAAACATCAACAGAGGATAAAAGTGAGAAGATGTCCTCTTTTAGCAGGCCCATCATGGGAAGGCAATTACCATCAGGGAAACTTGATAGGAATATGCTGATGACTCGAGTGAACAAGTGAGTGATTTACTCATCAGAACAGAGAACAGTCACATTGCTATAGATCCAGACAATTACTGCAGAATCTTTATTGTAATAACATTATAGTATTCTACTTCCTTGAGTGATAATTCTTGATTCATATGTAAAAAGACATAATCTACGTGAGTTCCTCTATTTGTTGTAGACTAAGAAGTTGCTTCTGCGTCATTTATTGATTGTAAACTAGAAACAAGAAATCACAATAAAGAGGAAACCATAAAAGTAATACCCAGTTATGGATTGTATAATCAGTAAGAGATGGTGCCTCTTTCGTTATATCATAATTTTTATACATGTTCTTTATTTATGATTGGGAGTTGTCAGTCCTGGACAGTTTCAGTGAGATTGGTAAGTAGACAGATCTGACGAAAAGCAAAGGAGGACAACGAAAAAAAGGGAAAGTATGGGGAGAGTTATGGAGTGGGGGAGGGGAATTCAAATGAGATGAACATGTTTTTTGTAGGAAAACAAGCCCTAGTGTGACAGGTCATAGTATACTCTTGGGCCAGAATATACCCAGGTTTAAGGTAGCTTAAGCTAGATAATAGCCCACGTATATACTATGGTATGGCCTAGACAATTCCACTTTTCAGAGCATCTATATGACATCCTTTGCCAGTTCTGGAAGAATGCCTCAGGATATGAGAGATGCCATGATTGTCATCTACAGCGGAACTCTGATATTTCAAAATCGGATGTTGTAAATTTCGGTAATAAAGAAAAGAATATTATGCAGTCCCATTTTATTTCTTTATTCTTTCTTGTAATAAAATCTTGGAATTTGCGAAATGCCAGTTCTCCCGATCTCGCTTATAAAGAAATAATTTTCCCAGAAGTGACGAGTAAAACCACGCGGCAGCATACCAAAGATGGTTAAACTGAGCGCCCGACCAGTTTTTTGTTTGTTCATTCACTCCTAACAATGCCTGCCGGCGCTGATTACACACTAATGGTTAAAGGCGAGACAACGTTTGCGTGATACTTATGCAATAGGCTAGGCCCAGGTAAAACAACCTGGGGCGGGGATGGTGTTCCTTTGTCCATGCAGGTGAAAGTAAAGCGGTTTGGGCAAGGTGTGTCGGGTGGGGAAGACGAAGAGTAATCTTTACTGTGTTATGGAATGCACTGCAATATTGTAGATCTAACACGCAGAGACAATAGTCTCAGAATGGCCATCAATTAAAGCGCGTTTATAGCTTAAGCTACACACTGCAGCACATTACTCTAGCTTTCAGCGCAGAGTAAAACGTATCGTGCAGTAGCCTACCAGTTTAAATATTTCATTGTTAAAAAAAAAAATGCTATTGTTAGACATTTTTCTGTGTAAAACGCATGCACAGGCTTTGTAAGAGGACGCTTATCAGGGGAAGTCATTAATAGTAATGATGAGTCAATGTATGGGTCGTCCCCTTTGTTTTATGGTCTCTGTTTGATATTAAGAACTTCTGATATTACGAAATAAAAATCCTGGTCACTTCGATTTCTTAGTACAGTGTGTATCAGAGTTCCACTGTATATATAAAATAAACAAATATGACAGGAATGACAGTAACAATCACAAAGACATTTCTCTCTGAGCACCGTAGACAAAGAATATGCCACAGTCATTCTAATACATCCCCAAAAGCTAGCTGATTGTGTGTATCCCGAGTCACAGTGGTTCTAGCACAATGTTCCACAGTGGTCATAATTTACATCCTTTACCAACTCCAGGAGAAGCACAGGGAACAACAAAAAGTTCTGTCCATATTATGTTGCCTTTGTTGATCCAACCAAGGTGTTTGAGCTTGTCAGTTGTGATGCCTGTTCAACATTTTTTTTTCAACAATAGAAGGCCCCCAAAACTATTCAGGATGGTCAGATCATTTCACAATGACCATGAAGGCGACTGTCCAGTTCGAGGACAACTCATCTGAAACTTCGGATATCAACAATATTCAGCTCTTCATTTTTTATGCTGTTGAAACACACCTTTGATAATTCTGCTGAAGGAGTATATTTGCATACCGCATCGGAATGGCAAATTCAGTCTCGCATAACTGAAAACTAAAACCAATGTGCAGACGACTCTTGTTAGAGATATGCTCTTCACTGACGATGCTGGTGCCACCCCTCATATAGCAGAACAACTACGGTGTCTTATGGACACGTTCTTCCAAGCTTGCAAAGACTTTAGACTCACCATCAATCTAAAATACCAAGATGCTGGGCCAAGATGTGACAACTCCACTTGTCATTGTCATCGACAAGTATCTGGTTGACAAAGTACATCAGTTCACATACCTTGCGTCCACCATTACAATCAACTTATCTCTCAATGTGGAGATCAATAAACACATGGGGAAGACCACAACACGTCTAGGCCAACTTATCAACTGTGTCTGAGAAAATTTAAAGTTAACCATCCCAACAAAGATGGCATTACACAAGTCTAATATCATTAGCACTCCCCTGTATGGCAGTGAATCGTGTAGAACAGGAAGTTGCAGAAACAGAAGTTGAACAGCTTTTATTTACGTTACTTACGCTGCATTATCTGCATAAAGTGAAGCGACAAAGTCACAAACGCCCAAATCTTCATGATGTACTTGCTGCTAAGGCAACGAAGGCGATGCTGACTTGGCCATGTTTGAATGACTGCAGATGTCCTTATTCCTATTACTGTGATCTAGCCTCCAGCAAAAGATCTATTGTCCACCTCAGCTACACTTCAAGGATGTCTACAAATGAGACATGAAGGCTATTGGCACAGATCACAAGTAATGTGTGGTGCAATGTGCTCTGGAACCAGCTGAAGATAGGTGAGGTGAAGATCCACAGGCAGACCGAAAAAAGCTGGCCATGAAGGAGACACGAATCCTAGCTACATCTGTTCCCTGTGAGGTAAAGACAGTCACTCTCGTAGTAGACTTTCCAGCCACTTAAAATACACTGTCCCACGTTGCCGGGACATAAGAGAGGTCCATTTAATTATCTATGGTCAACACCGATCACCAGAGGTCTACTTGTGGCCAATTCATATTCCACCTAGACTAGTTCATCTCCTCCCCACCCCCCTCCCAGCCCGATTATATACCTTCACCCATCCCTTACCTCTTATCCCTAACCTTATTATATCAGCAGTGAAGAATCACTTAATATTTCAGCATCTTGTTGGGGGGGGGGGGGGGTTCAGTTGTGTCAGGTGAGTTAAGTGAGAAAACTAGCTGATATAAATCTTGAAAGGAGACCACAACGAACACATAGATTTTTATAATAATTTCAACCAGCAACACCACATCATAAATAGTTTAAGATTCCCCTTCTCAGTTCTGCTTACATATTAAAATAAAAGCACATACCCTAAAACAACATAATTCAGCTTTTGTAATCTTCAACTTGTAAGACTGACAAGTCCTCACTAAACAATATAAGTGTTCACGTTTAAACACTGACAGCAACATCAAAATGATCATGCTTGTTTTTAAACTAAAATGCATGTTCTGTTGTTGACCGAAGACTAAAGTTTGCCGGTCCATGACATGATGGAGTCACTGATTTTATGTGGGTTATGACGCCACAACCCAACAGATTGACTGTGGCCATGATCTCTGCATCAGTTGCCCAAATTCCATCAGGAAAGATGCCAGTGTTTTACAAATTCATTCACTTGTTGTTTTATATGTACACAGTTAGTGATTGTCTACGGTTCCCCTGTGCATCCATAGTACACAATTTTGCAAAACATAAGGTCAAGAGCATTACTAAGATAGTTCATTCCTGACCTTGGTATTGGGTTGTCTGCCTGTGTTTCTCTAAGACATGGATATCATCAGTGATTCTTCATGTGGTCTTTTGCTTTGGGCTGTCATTGTAGTGAATTAGTGAATTATATGCTGCTTCAGCACGATCAAAACGTCCATATACAAGAGGAGTATATTCTGGCCTGGAGAGGAATAATAGTCTGGCCAGCTACTTTATACTCTGGGTGGAGTTTGACCTCGGATGGTCCATTCACCGATGATTCTGGCCTAGGCCAAATATATCCGACTTTAATCTGGGCAGGGATTATTGATTAATTTGGCCTGCCATGCCAACTTAGATGTAAAATTAATTTTTGTTTTTCATTAGATAACAATTCTGCAGAGTTATTGATAACAGCAATCTTCATTGCAGATCAACAGTGATCATCCCGGGTTGTCTAAACAGCTGCCTTCACATCCAGGCTGGAAAGTACAGCTCTTGCAAGGGCTGCAGATACTATGTTCTGTGCACAAAGCATGGCATTTTAACACAAAGAAAGTGCACAAGGAAGAGATATTGGGATGATAATAGCAAAAGATGCAAACAAACTTCAAGTACCTGTCCAACTCTTTAGTGCCCAGGACACTGGAACTGATTGATGTCATGGGCTTGTCTGTTGTGTGCAAACTTATTTTGGCTGTCCAGCCAATGACATTGTACGCCACACAGAAAAATGCACCACTGTAGAGACTTACTACACCCAAAGAGCTTATGCTATAACTAGAATCAGAACTCACTATCTCTGCACTATCTTAGGCTCAGTGTACCCGATATGCCACTGCCATTAGGCCCCTATAGGCGATGATGGACAAGCGCTAATTAGGCCATTCTAACACTACTAATTTACTCTGATCGGAATCAAATCGCGTTACTAATCTCTGAAAGCTCATAGATGCTAAATATTTGCCACAATTTTCAATTATCAATGTACCCTATGGTACATTTGTTCAAAAATTTTACTGTTGCATTTTTCTTTTCTTTCTTTCTTTTTATTTATTTATTTATTTATTTTTTGTTACTTAAATTTTTTCAGTGAAAGTTTTTGTAAACTGTAGGCTTCGAATCACTAGATCTAGATTTAAATCTAGGCTTAATGCTTTTGCTGCAGAAAAATATTAGTGAAGGCGTACAGGCTTCTTATTTGTGAATAGTCGTTGTCTCCACGACTGAATGAGCGATTCTGCAGATGTCCTATTGCAGCGGAAAGATTGATAGGTTCACACACTTTACATTCTGAGTGACTATTTGTACAGTCTAGATAACTTCCCAGCAATCTTTTTCCTTATCACAAATAGGAGATGTGTAAGGCTAAGTAGCTGATTAATATAAAATTATATTATATTACAAGAAGAGAATGCACGGCCTCCGTGGACGATTATTTAAATATAGCCTTGCGACTTAAAGTATATGGCAAGCATGCGCACCTCGATGTTGATATTTTGGTTGATTAAACTGAATGTTACTCAAAGAAAACATGTTTTGAACACGTCATACTATCAAACGTACAATTCGGATCAAGCACCATTCTGGGTTTATTGTTCAATTATTATCGCATTTTTAGAATATCATCAAAGATAATAAGCTTTTTTCAGGTTTATGTACATAGGAACACAGATCCATATGCACAATGTTGTGTGCCAAATTTCAGATGGATACGTTCAGTAGTTTTCGAGTCCATAAGCCTATTGTGGGTTTTCTTGCAATTATATAATATAGACTAGATTATTATTATATTCATAGTTATAATAAATGTGCATAAATATGTATATACATTTATAATATGTGTGTGTGCGTATGTAGAGACTGTTCTCTCTCTCTCGCTCACTTTATACAGAGAGAAAGAGAGAAAGAAAATGAGAGAGAAAGAGAGAGAGTCAATGAAATCATTCTCATAACCAGAGGACAGCATACATGTATGTACACTATGACCCAAACTGTTCGTCCTTGGACAAATTCGCCACTGTTTGCAATAAAAATATTTTAAATAATCGGTTTGGTAGAGTTGTTAGATCTGGAATTTTTTTCTACAAGTTACTATATCCTCCTTCGGAAGGTTGCACACACTGGTATTTTAATTCTGTTGCATGCATTGCCCCATTTGCTATTGTTTCATCTTTGACTATTTGTAATTTAAAGATAATAATTAGTAAAAACTATTGAAAACTGATAGACTTCTAGAAGTTGTGGTCTCTTTTTCGGTTAAATGACATCTTTAAAACAAATTCTTACAACTGTTTTCATTATATTTCAAAATAAAACACATTTCCGTCGATGTATAATGTCTGTTGTTTAATTTGATAAGTTGTGACCGGCTATCCTTCTTTTAAGTTTGATTTTGTCTGTTTTTGGTTGGCTATTGAGACTATATTGTCAGCTTTAAAATAAGGAGGGGGGAGGGGTGTGGAGGGATATGACGAAATGAAAATGAGGTAGGCTAAAAAGCAAAACCAACGAGGCCTCTTCACAAATGTCTCTACACTCTCTGTATGGCGGAAGTAAAGGTTATGTAGTTTGCCCCCTCCATAGATATCTAGACTACCATACCAAGGTGCCTTTTTTTTCTGTGATGTTTTGCTGCTTTTAAGATAGTCTGTCATTGGTTTTGAGATAAAATAATTTTGAAGCTCATTTTAGAGCTGCACCCTGGTGGGGTGCACTAGCAATGGATGGGTACCTGAAGATTAAAACGAAAACCACCATAATATTTTTGTCACTGCAATGTCAGTACTTCGTTGTATTGTCCTACGAGCTCACAAAACTGCTTAGTTCTCACACAGAAGCAGTAGTAGTAGGTTTGGGCGTGTCTGGCTCACCCCCTGTTTTTTTTTCATCATCCAATCTGATCCCTATACAGGGGTAAAATTGACTGTTTTTTTAACAATTTCATTATTTAAAAAATGATCTTCTCCAAATTAGCCCGTTTTAATAAAAAAAAAAAAGACATTTCAGGGAGTCTTTGTATATTTTGTTTTACCTTAGTACATTAAGAAAATTAGACTTTTTTTATGAGAAAAATAAAAATTATTTTAAATAAAATGGAAATAAAAGATCTAAGTTGGAATAACAACTTAAGTAAATAACATAATAATCCTTTATTACCAAAATCAATACGAGGGTTGATTATTGGTAAATCTGGTTGTGGAAAGACTTGTTTAATGTTGAATCTTTTACTTAATAATGATTGGCTTGATTATAATCAATTACAAGTATTTGGAAAATCTTTTTTTCAGCCTGAGTATTGTATTATTAAAACAGGGTTTGAGAATAAATTACCTAAAGATATTATATTAAAATCATTTAATAATAGAGATCTTTGTATAAGGAACAATATTTCACCACAACAGATTCTAAAAGAAGCTGGAAAAACAATTGATTATAAATCACCTATTGTTTGTCAATTTTACGAGAAAGCAAATGATGTTCCTGATCCAAGGAATCTTAATCCAAAAGATAAAAAGTTAATAATTTTTGACGATTTATTACTTGAAAAACAGAATAAATGTGAAGATTATTATGTAAGAGGTAGACACAGTAATGTAGATTGTTTTTATTTAGCGCAAAACTATTTTAAATTACCTAGACAAACAATAAGAGAAAATTCAAATTTTATTTGTTTATTTAGACAAGATGCTAAAAACTTAAATCATATTTATAATGATCATGTTAGTACTGGTATGTCATTAGAGGAATTTAAATCATTCTGTAACCAATGTTGGAAACAACCTTATGGGTTTGTTGTCATAGATAATTCATCTGATAAAGGTAATGGAAGATACAGATATAAATTTAACACGTTCTTTTTTCCTTAAGAATGGAGAGTATTAAAACAGAAATTATTTTGAAAGAGGAATACAGGAACTAAACATTCACAACAAATAATTCTTAATAATAATAAAACATCTTTTAACACAACCTTTTACCCGCCTTTGGAATTAGATAAGGATAGAAATTATGAGACAGCATTGGTTAATTTTGAAACGTATTACTCGTTCCCAAATGTTCATAAAGACAATAATATTTTTAGATATTTTAAAGGAAAAAATTGGAAAAGTATAATTGTCCTAGAAGGTGCTTATGAAATGAGATCTTTAAACTTAGGTTCAAAGTTTAATAGATGATAATACACCAAAAAGTACAACTAGTAGCTCGGCTGGAAGTTCAGCAAGTGATTCTGATGAACCTCCTATAAGTATTACACCAAATAACCATACATTGAAATCAGTGATAACAATAAAACCATGGTATAAAGTTAGTTTTGAAAGTGATAATGCTCTTGCTAAAATGTTAGGGTTTGAAAATAAAATATATGATTCTGGAATACATGAATCAGAGAACATTGTAAATATTCTTTCAATTAACAGTATCTTTATTTATATTGATATAATAAACGGCAGTTTAGTGAATGGTGTAAGTATTCCTGTTATTTATTCATTTTTTCCGGGCGTATCACCTGGTTATAAAATTATAGAGAAATCTAGAAATCTTGTTTATCTTCCTATTACAATGAAAACAATAAATAACTTAAAAGTAAGAATAACTGATCAAGATAATAACACTCTAAATTTACGGGGGGAAACTGTTACAATGAGGTTTCATTTAAAA
>JBCEWB010142618.1:0-10897 GCA_039654565.1 Peronia peronii | reverse complement strand
CTTTTTTTGAATTGTTTGATTAGTTGCCGGTTGGACAGTCGTGTTATATTTTGTAAAATGATGATGATGATGATGATAACCACAATAATCATAACAAAATGCTTGCGCCCACAGAGACAGACATTAAACAATTTGGCCATAATGTCTCTTTAGTAAATCTTTTAGCATATCAAGTTCTACAGATTGTTCTTTGTTTCGTTTTTGTTTGTGTATAAAATTAGTTGCCATCTTAAATTTTAAGACATTTTATATAAATAATATTATAATGATGATAATGTCATACTAATAATAATAATACAACATCAAAGTCCATGTTTGCTTTAGGGCGCTTTTGGTGCCTTATAGGATACTAAAAATGATCAGACATACTTTATGAATTCATTATAGTAACTCCCCCCCCCCCCCCACACACATACAAAAAGAAAAGCACATTCACGAATAAACTCAATTGATCAGAGCTGCTTTAAGCCGCTTTACATGCACATTTGAACTGACAGCCTTGGCATTTTGGTCTGTGAGTAGACGGCGTCCCAGGAAATGTACCAGACAACTCATCCTAGGTCTGCTAATGCCAGGTGCATTTTTCTTACACTGCAATATTTTATATCCGACCATCGTGGGATTTCACTCACAAAAAATGTAAGATTAAGCCTATCCAAGAATGGATTCAATACATCTATGCATCTATTAAGAACCAGCATTTTTAAACGAATGTCTGTAACATGTATTACGATCAGGAAGTTGGGACCGAACGATTTGAAGCTTTCGTCTGTTTGCTCATTTCATACTGCGTCCATTCGCCAAACCTACAGATGTTTGTTTGTTTGTGTTTGGATTTGATGGGACATCAACACGATTACGATTATATTCTGACCAGGAAGTGGGATACGTTTACAGGACAAATGGAGTGATCAAAGTATATGTAAAGCATAATATAGTATGGGCCATGCATTTACGAGTTCTAAAAGGAATATCAAAATGTGTATATAAATTCGGATAATCGAAGATTGTACTGAAAAATTAACAAAAGAAAAATGAACTCTAAATATAATCCTGAGCCAAGACCGAATCATGCAAATCTCAGCCTTGTTTCTTTAATTCAAATAATGTTCATTTGCAAAGAGAATTTCCACGAGAAGATCAACTTTTTGATGAATATCCTTCATACCCCTTCGCCATAAAGGAATAAGTCCACTTTTAATGCTTATCAATCGATTTTACTCATTTTGTATCCCAAAATCTCACTATAAAATTATGTCACTTTGCTTTGCAGATTTGCCATAATCCAAACTCCATTAAGAAATATCGCTCATCCAAAGAAAACCAGAGAGATTAGGGTATGTTCACGTCATGCAAACATGGGTTTCTGTAAGAGCTTTAAAGATATCTGTCTTTGATGTTCAAATACTCACAGGAAATACGTTCAAATATCTCCGTCCGACCATCAAAATAGTTCTCAAACTGTCAGGAGGAACTAAGCACCCTGGAGTGAGAGGTACTCAAGTCCATTTTGAGGGAATTTAATTTCAAAAAAGTTTCTTTTTTTTTCTGAGGTCATACGCTTTTCTGATTACTCTTGTCTTACAATTTATGATGGTTGGATGCTTGTAGCTTAACATTAATTGACTGTTAGTCTTTCACTGATTTTTTTCGTTTCTCCCATTTAATTGAAGCTATCTCGGCCTTGGCTCAAGAAAATTGTGTTATTGTTGTTGTTGTTGTTGTTGTTGTGTTGGGGTTTACCAGCACATCAGCACGATTACAGCTATATTGTGTCAAACACGATAAGATACGTTTACACGTCACGAAGAAGAGAGGAAAGAAAGTGGGACAGAAGACAGGAGCAAGAAGAGAGAGAAGAGATGTCTCCCCTGGAATGTCGAGAATGGCACTCCATGGGAGACACCCCACCAATGGCGGGCTTACACCGCCTGCAAGTATGAGTAGGGAACCTACTTATAAATCCCGGGCTCTTGAGGGGAAAAGAAAATTCTGTAAAATGTGATCTGGTTATTTCTCATTGTGAGCTCTTCAGTTATTATTTTTCAACAAATATCAGTATGAGAAGCCAGAAATTAATTCACTTAAAATTAAATCGGTGCTCAGATTCAGGTATTGTCAACATGATTATCCTGTTAAATATAAAACAAGTCTCTTAGGTTATGCAGACGGTGGAAATCCTCTACAGATTGGTTTTTCTCTTCTGTTCTTGCCGTGCCTTTTTTTTTTTTTTTTGCTCAGTGTACCGATGCTTGATGAGTATGGCCTATGACACGATCCAGCTTCGTAAAAAGGTATCTGTGTCAAGAACTGAGTGGCCATTAAATCAAAGCTGAACAATGAGCTATTTCGAGATCGTTCGCATGAATGAAGGATTGACACTCACACGCTAATGTTTTTGACCAGCGTTATTACTCTCTTTTACCAGACACAAGGGTTGTTGAAGAAACAGTGTAAAGAAGGAAAAACTCATTTTTCTTCTTGTCATTTGAAAAACTGATCACAAAATTTTTTGATAAAATTATTACATGAAATAAAACAGTTCCTTATACATTTTGTTTTTAAAAGTTCATTTCGAAGGGTGTAAAAGTCATTTATTTCCTCTCTACGCTGCTTGTTCAACACTCTTGTGGCTGGCAAAGGGGAATAACAAGGCTGCTCAAAAACAGTCCCCATTAAATTTTGTGTACACATTCTATGCATGGCCGACAACTCTTGACACAAATGCTGGTAATTCAAACATCCCTACATCATGTAAATTGACCCATGTGTTCCGTTGGTGATGTGAACGACCCTCCAAATGGCGTATTGCACTATCTGCAGGTGGAAGGGCAATCCAACTTTGCTGGTCGGGTTTTTTCATCATCATTTCCATATTAGTATATAGGTAAAGATCAATTAACCAAATCCGAAGTCTTGATAGTCAGAGGCAAGCTATGACGTCATCATCACTATCAATTTTGTGATTTTGTCAAAATGCTAAGAAATGGTAGAATGTTGCAGCAGAAAAAGATACCATTTATCACTTTTTTCCATGAGGAAAGGACAGTTCGTACGCCGAGTTGTAGAATCTTATACAAAGAGCTTATAAAATAGCACGTTTTACATCATAGTTATGAAAACCAGCAATGCAATTCAGTACTTTATGCGCTTATTGACATAGACATCGTAAACATATTAATAAACAAACATACACACACAGAAACAAACACGCACACAGAAACATACAATTTACAAGTCTATCGCGCGTCTCGTCAGACTTAACCTGGTGTCATAATATTCACCTTTGATCTTTCGGCGATATCGATACCACAACCTTTTCAACATATTTGAGTATCCAATTCTAAGACGACATCAAGACACACTAATCACTCACCTCTGCCACGATGTTCATGAATGCGGTGGGATCGATTTCCAGTTTCTGGATATCGCTGCCACCCTGTGCCTCCCCCTCAAATGGCATGATGGCGGCTCATACGGGCTACCAACGATCTCACTATGTGTTGCTCCTGTTGGAACTTTGCCCACTCCTTCTCTCTCTTGCTCTCTTGGGCTACTGTTCTATTCTCTTAATAGCACACAGTCTTCAATATGGGTCGTACATATATCTGTGATTTGGACGTCAGTTCTGCCAGTAACTGGGAATTGTAATTCTCTCTTTTCTTCTTTTTCCCCCAGTACATAAATCCTTCTTCAGTCCTTTGTGGCCGAAGGTTTTTTTTTTGACGTTTACAAATGCTTCCAGATTGTTATGGGTTCTTTGATAACCAGTGGATCTTGGTTCTTGAGAATTGGAAAAGATTTCCTAGAGACCACAGATTCCAAACAATTGTTTTTTAGAAAGGTCTTTAGCAAATTGTTGCTAGATAAGTCATGACTTATAGCATGAAGGAATTCGTAGAAACAGCTGGTTTCTTTGTACCTGCCTGACAAACTAAAAGGATATGTCGCACTCACCAGACAGGTCCAGATTAGAATTCACCAGCGTCTGACATTCACTATTTGCCTGAGAATGTGAAAGTAGCCTTAGCGTTCTCTACAAACATGTAAGAGTGTAAAACTATTATAACAATAACTGATTTGATGTGTTTGCCTGAAAACATAAATGAGATGCAACACGATGAAATCAGGCGCTCGTCAAATTTTGAGCACATGGAGTTATTGGTACATTGTGAAGATTATTCATTTCCTTTTCTTTGTGTGAAAGAATTTTTGTTCTACCCTAAGTAGAAATCGAGATCTTGGCAATTAAAGACAATGGAGGTGACGGTTTTGCCGCAGTTGAATTTAGTGAAAAAATGGCCGATAACACTTGTTAATCTTTATTAATCCTTATTAAACCATGCCACTAAATTACAATTTTGGGGCTTTTACTCAATGTTTTTCAGCAAATTTAACTCTGAAATGCATTTTTAGATTGATATAGAATGATTTTGTGAAAAAAAAAAAAAACGTTAAAAAATTCATTCACTTTTGAAAAACACGTAATTTCTCCGGTCGCCTCAGTTTGACGAGCGCCTGATTTCATTGTGTCGAGTCTCAAATGAAGTTCCTGTCAAGCCTGCCATTTTGCTCAGTTGTCCAGGTAAATATAATGTAGAATGATAACGACTGCGTGGACATCAAAAATTCTATCAATTATTTGAGAACATTAAAGATCTTTAGCAACCACAAACCACTTGTTCCATGCAGTTTTCTGAAATTGTTCAAAGGATCATTAGGAAAATTTCAGAGTTGAATGTAGTTCAGAAAATAAATGATTCCTTCATTAACACTTTATCTACGACACCCATAAAATCTAAGATTCATAGGTCTATATACTGGCTATCCTAAAGCTAGAAATAGTATTCTTTTGTAAAAAGCCGACATTAACTGTATATTTCAAATATAGAACCTTTACTGTCTTGTATCTGAAGCCACATAGCTTCAACAACCGTAAATATATAGACTATGCTTGTGCTTCGTATGGAGAGAGTTAAGCACCGGTTGAGACGTGTAATTTTTGGCAACCGCTGGATCGATGTCGTTCAAAATGTTTATCTTAGCGACATGACAAAGCCACAGAGCAGAGGAGATGTTTTCCGGACCACTTACTCAAAGAACTTCCGAGAATGTCTAAAATATTTTCCAGTCCTGGCGCCGACTAATCGAAAACGTTCATTAACTAGCCTGCCATGCTAGGTCATAGAGCTATATATGGCCTTACAACTACCGATTCACAGGACCTGACAATGTCTAGACACAATAATGGATCATTTGTGGTTAAATTCACGATCATTAACTCATTGTAGTCTGATATTTTTCACCGACCTATTTTCTGTTTGTTTTTGTTTTTTGTTGCTATCCAAGTGACAGAATGTACATTCAATTTCTATGGCAGTTCCCAGAAAATCAACAGGAAGTCATCTATCAATGGGCAGCAAATTCTGATACGATTCTCAGAATATCAACAGGAAGGCATCGATCTATCAGTATTGAATTCTGATGTTTTACCCTGTGGAAGAAAGACAAAGAATAAAAGAAATTAACGTGTTAAATGTTATACTCATCTACAATGGACAGTAGGTTTTTAACACTCTGATTGTCCGCCATCTTGTTTCCTGTAAAAGTAGTAACGAAACTCAACCACTATTATGGCCGCAATGAAACAAAAATAATACAAGAAATCAAGCAATCACGCAGTCAATCAATCAAGCAAGTTAATCAATTAATCAATCAATCAATCAATCAACCAATCAATCAACAGACAAGCAATTAATCAAGCAAGCAGTCAAGTCAATCAATCAATCAATCAAATAAGCAATTATCAAGCAAGCAATCAAGTCAATCAATTAATCAGTCAAACACACAAACAATCAGTCAATCAAACAATCAATTAATCAAGCAAGTAATCAAGCAAAGGAGGAAAAGCGGTGTTTGCCGTAATACTGAATGTGTTTAAGCTTTGGAATGATTCTTGAGATTTTAACAGACAGAACCATTATGATCTGAAACATTTACTATCGTAGAGAAAACAAGTTAATACTACAAGTCATGGCTTCCACGACTACCCCGTAGAGCTCTAAGTGTTAAGGCAAGATACAATAAGATAAACAACTTTATCTGCGCTCAAAAGAAAATTCCATGCACAATCATTATTATGGGACACAAATTATACGGGGGGAGGGGGGGATGCAAAAGTAGATATACAGTAAGTATCACATTGATGTTGTAATACTTAAGTCATTAATATCATCAGGACCTTTAATTAATTGCTCTCATTTTTACAATTTTCAATGACAGTAATCATATTAATGCATTTTATCAAAACTAGAATAATACTTTACATGTTTATAGAATGTTAATTTGTTTGTATGACAAATGCTATGCGTATTGTATGTGTTTTCCTTTTTTCATCATTGTATACCTACTTTTGCACTACCCTGTGTATGAGACAAGCTTATATTAACACTTACATATGGACAAAAACATCACGAATATCATCTGAACAGGGCAAACTCAGGAAATATGTCTCGCAGTCAGTCAAAAATGAACCGTCGATTTTTCACCATATGGGGTTTTTGGTATCATGTGAAAGTGTGTTGCATACCCTTACAGGTGGTGAAAAACGTTTTGAGCTAGCTTTATTGCAACCAGAGATATTGCAGTTTTAAGAGAAAGGGGGACCCTCAGCAGTGACGAAATTCCGAAAAAAATCGAGTTTACATGAACAGCCGAAAGCATAAATCTACATACCTACCTCACAAAAAAAAAAAAAAAAAAAGATTTTAATGAGGTAATATTTATAAGTCGAGGGTAAGACCGATATTGTCTTGTTCAGAAATGAATGTACTTTCGATTTCTGAAAAAAAAATAAAAAAATTCGATATCTGACCCCCCACATCACATTCAAAGCCCGATTTCTCGGCCCTAGCCCAGCAACTTACGTCTCATTTTGACTGGCCACGAGACTTAGAATATCGGCCTATACAGAGCCATTTGAAAGCACAAAACTAATCTGTATGAAGTCCAGAAGAAATCTTGCTTTTAAGACGAAAGGACTCCTCGAAATCGGGAGTGTTTCTACACTAATGGTTTTTAAAAATACAGACAAAGTCCGTCTTTTAGAGCTTTCCATTATGTTGACGTGTTAAAGCACTCTGGGCGTTCGACTGTGCATATGTGATTGCGCGCCGTTTTTCGCGCGTCGAAACTGACCCACTAACATCTGTTTGGTGCCGCACGGTGCTCGCCAGAGCTTGGTCGGGGTCAAGTGAACGCCTATCTCGTGTGTGGTGACTGTGAAAGGAGAGAGAGAGAGAGAGAGAGAGAAAGAGAGAGAGAGAAAGAGAGAGAGTGAAAGAGAGAGAGAGAGAGGAGGTGATATTGTGAAGCAGAGAAAAAAAGGGGAGGGGGGTGGAGGGAATAAAAAAGAGATGGAAAGACAAATACAAATACAAACAGATAGAGAAAAAGAATGGTCGAAACAAAGAGAGAGAAAGAAAAGTAAAAACAAAGGACGAGAGAGTGTGGAGAGAGAAGAAAGACAGAGAGGGATAGAGAGAGAAAGAGAGAAAGTGAAAGGGAGAGGAAATATAAATTGATGAGAGAAAGGCATTATTATGAAAAGAAAAAAATCAAAGACAAAGTTAGAGGGGAACATAATGCGATGTTTGTGAGGGAGAGAGACAGAGAGAGAAAGAGAGAGAGAGAAAGAGAGAGAGAAATGGAGATAGAGAGAGGAATAGTGTCTTTCTCTGGAGTGTCAATATATATTTATATGTGTGTGTGCGCGCGCTTATGTATGTGATACACAGAGTGATTGAGATGGAGCGAGAAAGCTTCGTGTGTGAGAGGAAGAAAGTGACAGCGAGAAAAAGTGAAAGAGAAAGAGAGAGAGAAAGTGAGATTGAGAAAGAAAGAAGAGAGCAAGGAAGAAAGAAAAAAAGAAAATGAGATATAGAGAGCAAGAGAGAGTGATAGAGCGAGAATGGAAGAAAGAATGAGAGAGAGCGAGAAAGAGAGGTAGACAAAGAGAGAGAGAGAGAAGGGAAAAAAGTGAGCACTCCCGATATTTGACCGCCTGAGAGAGGTCCCTTCAAGTACACTAGTGACCAGAGAGGCTCCTGTGGCTGTGACCTTTGGCTTGCATACACTGGGACATTTTCACGGCTCTGTTTGGTGTACACTGGTCTTGATATTGACAAACACACAGAAACACACAGAAGAATGAAACAATAGAGAGAGAGAAAGAGAGAGATTGGGAGAGGAGGACAAGAGAGGATAGAGTGAAGACAGAATGCAAGAGGAGAGAGAGGCAGAGAGAGAGATTGGGAGAGGAGGAAAAGAGAGAAAACAGAATGCGAGAGGAGAGAGAGAGGGAGAGAGAGATTGGGAGAGCAGGAAACGAGAGGATAGAGTGAAGACAGAATGCAAGAGGAGAGAGATAGAGAGAAGGGGGAGGGAGGTATAGAGAAAATAGCGAAGTCAACGAATCAGCTAATAATCAGTGAAATTAGAGGTACTGAGAGAGAGAGTGAGAAATAGAGAGAGGGAGAGAGAGGGACAGAGAAAAGGTGAATAAAAAGAGACAGAGACAGAAAGAGTGAGAGGAGAGAGAGTGAAAGAGGGAGAGCGAAAGAGAGAGAGAGAGAGATTGACGAAAATGGAGAATGTAGAGGCGTGAGAGTGAATGATGAGGAAAGACAAGGGGAGAGATTTAGAGAAAGAATGAGGGTGAGAGAGAATAAGAAATGGACGGAGTGAGAGAGGAGAAAAGAAATATCAAGGGAAGCAGACAAAACTCGGGGAGACGGGCTTAGGGAAGAGGGGGTGTGGAGAACGACAGAGGGAAGGAGAGAGATTGACAGAGTGTGTGAGAGAGAGAGAAAGTGTACAAGAGAGAGTGTGTGTGTGAGAAAGAGGAGAGCGAATATGGGTGAAAGAAAAATAGAGATGGAGAGAGCGTGTGAAAGAGGGAAGAGGGAAGAGTGAGTGAGAGACTGTGAGAGAGGAAGAAAGACAGTGGGAGAATGTGAGTCAGAGAAAGTGTGAGACGGAAAGAGAGATAGTGAGACAATGTGAGTGAGAGAGAGTGTGAGAGGGGAGAGTGAGAGAGAACGGGAACAAGTGAGAGAAAAAAGAAAGATAAGGAACTAACTAGAGAAGGAGAGAAAGTGTGGAGAGAAAGAGAGCGAAAAATAGAATAAAAGAAAAATAGTCTAAGAGAGTGAGCGAGACAGAATGAGAGAAAGTAAAAGAGAGAGAGAAATGTGAGGAGAGGTGAGAGATATAAAGTGAGAGAAAGAGAAAAAGTGAAAGAAAGAGAAAGAGAAATAAGAGGATAGAGTCAGAGAGACAGAGCGAGAGAAAGAGAAATAATGAAAGCAAGGATGAGAGAGAGAGAGAGAGAGAGAGAGAGACAGACTGACAGAATGAAAGCCAGATTTCACCAGCTAACGTTTGTATGAGCGGGAAGGAACCAAGCACTCTGGCCCTCTGTCCCGCCTTGGTGTTAAATTCAAACGGTATCTAACAGCTTTTGTTGATGCTCTGGTGATCCTGTCTGAGAGGGTTTGTTACTCAAAGCTTCCGCCATTTTACTCAGTTGTCCTTGACCTCTTTTTTTTGTTTTGTTGTTAGTTCAAGGCTGCCAGAGTTGCCTGTATTGAAGTTGATTATTGGCATTATCATGAAACTCCTGGATATCCACTGCATTGTATTTATCCATCCATCAATCCGTCAGTCCGTTCCTCCATCCATCCACTCATCCATCCATCCATCTGTTCATCCATTCATCCATCCATCCATCCATTCATCCATCCATCCATCCGCCCATCCATTCATCCATTTATCCATCCATACATCCATCCATTCATCCATCCATCCATCCATCCATCCATTCATCCATTCATCCATCCATCTATTTATGCATGCATGCATCCACCCACACATCCACACATTTATCCATCCATCCAGCCATCCATTCATCCATGTATGCCTTCATGTATCGAACCATCCACCCATCATCCATCTATCCACTCATCCACTCACCCACCACCTATCTTGACCCAAACGAGCAGATTATTATTCAAAATACTGTTGACGTCTCTAAATTGATGTTATATAGATTTGAAATAATTATCTGTGTGTGTGTGTGTGAGATAGATAGATAGAGAGAGTGAGTGGGTGAAAATAGAGGCAACAAAGAGACAGGAAATATAACAGAGACAGATAGAGGAGGAATAGGGGAAAGCAAGTAAGTAGAAGGAAGAGTAAGAATGTCATTGAGAGAGAAAGAGAGAGAGAGAGAGACTATGTCAAAAGGAAAGAACAGAGAGAAAAAGAGAGATAGTGAGACAGAGGAGAGAGGCACTGAGAAAGAAAGAAAGAGCAAGAGAGAGAGAGAGGATGAGAAAGAGAGAGGTTTTGCCATGATTTATTTATTATTATAAAACGTATCTTTGCAAAAGAAGGTTTATTGAAAAGTCACACACAGAAACACATAGATTTTGAGATGTAAAGATAATGTCTTGATTTTGTTACAGGCAGAACATTGAGACGCGACACGATGAAATCAGGTGCTTGTCAAACTGAGGTGATCGGAGAAATCGCGTGTTTTTCACGGAATAACAAAAGTGATCGGCCATTTTCTCACTAAATTCAGTTTAGCAACAGGTCACCCCCGTCGTCTTTAATTGCGAATATTTCGACTTCTGCTTAAGGTAGAACAAAAAATTTTCACACACAGAAAGGGAAATGAATAATCTTCATAGCGATACCAATAACTCCATATGCTCAAATTTGACGAGAGCCTGATTTCATCGTGTCGCATTAATTTTCTACGTCTGTCAGTTACAATGTGCTTACCCCCGTGGGGGCCAGGGGTTTATAAGTAGGTTCTCTGCTCCCACCTGCA
>JBCEWB010142607.1:0-10897 GCA_039654565.1 Peronia peronii | reverse complement strand
TGTCACCCCTGGAACGTCGAGGATGGCATTCCATGGGAGACATCCCACCGATGGCGGACTTTCACCGCCTGCAGGTGTGAGCAAAGAAACTATTTATATACCCCGGCTCCCAGCGGGGGAGCTGTAGATGCACGTGACATTTTACGTGCATCTTAATTATTATCAAGTTCCTATCGAGTTAAAAAGGCGTTTTTAATCTAAATGATTCGGTGCACATACTAACATCACACACGCATGAATTTTAGAAACAAATATCATCTACAGATCGTGTTGTTACAAACAGATTATTAACGATTTTATTTCTCTGTAGTTGTCTATGTTACTTAAATATTTGTTGTTAGGCTGATAATTATAGTATAAATCCATCCCTAAGATTCTGTTCAGCTGCTGGAAAAGCAGGTTTCATTTTTTTTTTTTTTAATATTCTGCATGTAGGATTCGAACCGGCGACATTGTCATTGAGAGGCAGGCATATATTTCAGTTAATGAATTCGTCAAAGAATGATTCAAAGATTTTGTTTTCAAGACGTCTCCGATTTTGAGCAAATCGAATACGAGCGATTAATTTGGCAAATTTGGCTTTTCTCTGTGAAGAAGCCAAGACTTCATTGCCAAAATTATGTAACACAGGTCTACGTTTTGACACAGCTGTGTAAACAACGAGTAATACTGTACAACAAACAAACGCAGATGCCACCAGCCTTTTCTCCCATCAACACGAGTCATCGCCCTTTGTGTGTAGTGCTCGCCCTTTTGCATAAGAGTTGTCTGTCTACCTGTGATTCTCACTCCAGCTTTGCATTAACACTTAGGACGTGGCATTTGCATCAAATACCACTGAATTGAAAAAGACTGCATCTCAGATTTTAACCGATTATAGGCCTATTGAATGTTCACTTATGTTACATGTGTGCATTTTCTTATCCTCCTAGTGCTTTTAGAAAGTTCAATTTGACCTAGTTAAATGTAATGTTCGAATATGCCCCAGATCAGACCCCCTCCCTCCCCTCCCCCCTCCCCATCTCCTTTTTTTATTCCTTTTTGTCTTTTCTCTCGATACTTTTAGTTTCTGTTTTCTGTTTTACTGTATCGCGACAATGTTCACCATTATTTTATTGTTAGTATCGAAACCCTTTCCCTTCCTTCCCGCCTTCCACTTGTCCCTCCCCCCCCTCCCCTCCGTCCCTTCTCTCCTGCCTCCATTTCTTGTTACTCACCTGCCTCTCACCACACACTCCTGGTCTAGGGAGTTTCAATGTGTTCCTCTTACCGATGTCTGTGGCGTAGAGGATTTCGCAATCTTTCTTTCTTTCTTTCTTGTTCAGTCGATAAGGAAGGAATAGGGTTGAAGGAGAGAAAGAAGGAAGCGCATAGCATAGAGATGAGCGAAAATATCTTTCTTGGCACTTGACCAAGATTTCAGTTATTCCTGATATGAAATTTCTTGCTCTTATGAGGTAAATAAATGTCAATATGGGGACACAAGTGAAAAATACTCATTGGTAACTGTTCCCAAATGCTTTGAAAAAATATATATATATATATAACAAAAAGCATCTTTTCCTGTAATTATTGTTAATGGACTTGTGCCATTATGATGAAACAGAACTTTATGTGTGCAGTGACTAGTGATTCCCGTTTTGTTGTTAAATTGATAAAATAAAAACAGCGATAATTACTGTCATTATTCCGAAGTGAACTTTGCTTTTTTTCCCCCTCTGTCGACTGAACTTGTCACATTAATGTCAAAACTATATTTCATTATTGAACCCAGTAGAGATGGGCAAGTTTGAGGAAATTCCATCGACCCAAAAAGTTGGTCTCACTTTTTCGCTTGACCCTCTTACAATGGTTAGGAAATTTATGATGAAAACTCTTCTCTATGAATGACAGACTCATAACCAATTGAACCTAGATACTCTCTAAATAATCTGAATAATAATAGTAGTTGACAGTGTTAATAATTTCGTAGGAACGAAACGGACGTGTTTCCGGTCGAAACCAATGACTTCAGGCTCTTACCAGAAATGAGGCAAAATCATGTAAACAATAGTGCTTAGTCTCTTCATTGTGATTGTGTTGATGAACTTGATAGCCGGTAAGTTATCAGTATTTTATGAAATTTAAAAAAATAGGACCTTGTTGACTTGTTTGTGTGAAGTGCTGAAAGTCTATGCATGGAGTTGGACCCAGATAGCATTTTGGAGTGTAAGACTGACACCCTAAAGGCGAAAGTGACGGTACCGGCTAATGCCATAAGCATAAATTAGCCCATTCCTATCCAGCTTGAGGTGTCAAATGACTTAAGCCAAATTCTAATGTTAAAAGCATTTGATATCTTATCTTACCTTGCGAATGCCGCATGTTTGTCTCATTTCCGGATTGTAAACTTACTTTCTGCGGGAAGTCCCGTTGAGTTTAAGATGGCGAAATCTTGGCCAACTCTATTGTCTGGAGTATTCTCTCCCCTCCCCCCCCCCCCTTCCCTTCCATTTAACGAATGCTTCATGAACATTACAGAGAATAAATTACAAACAAACAAACAATACAAAAACTAGCTAATAAATAACAAAAATATTATGTTAAATAAAATGTAAGGGATAGCATAACAATATTCGAACAATTTGAAAGGTCATCCATGGGTAGTCGGTCAGATGAAAAAAAAAAAAAAAAAGATGGGTAATCCCTGTCTGCACGTAACGCCTTTCGCATCCTTGTGTGAGTCCCATCACTGTCTTGAGGCTCACTGGGTGTGCATTCTTTTCGTACCTAATCTGCACGGTGCACATTTTTGTCTTTTCGCACCATGTGACGCATCTTGAGAGTTCTGATGATGCGCAAAGGTGGGTCGCAACGCACAGCCAGATAGGTGTCAGTGTTTTCTTTCTTTCTTTCTTTCTTTCTTTCTTTCTTTCTTCCTTCCTTTCTTCCTTTCTTTCTTCCTTTCCTTCTTTCTTTCTTTTTCTTTTGTCTTTCTTTCCGCATGCCTTTCTTTCTTCCTTTTTTCTATCTTTCTTTGTCTGTCTCTTTCTTTTTTTTTGGGGGGGGGGGGGATGAGGTTGAGAGTGGAGAGATAGAATGAGGCGGATAATATAGATGAATATGAGCGGAAGTATCTCTATTGGCACTTGTTAACCTGTGCAGTGCGAGGCAGGTACTGTTTAGCACTGCACTGGCATGGAGTAAAGTAATGTTGATAGGCAGAGTACGCAATAAAGACATTAAAACAATGAGACTTCAGTACCTTTTTTTTTTTTCAAATTATCGTGGTTGCGTATATTATGTACTTGAAACAGGTGCGCTTATAAACAGGTAGACAAACAGGCAGGCAGGTAGACAGATAAACATACAGACAAACAGAAATACGGGATCAAACACAGGCAAATAGAGAGAAAGAGACAGACAGAAAGGGGCAAATAAACAGAATGACTCAGACATACAGACAAACAGACGGACAAGCAGACTTTTGCCCGATGATCAATTCATCAGTCTCTCTCTCTCACTTCTTGTCTTCACCCACTTTCTTTCTTTCTCTCTCTCTCTCTCTCTCTGTCTCTGTCTCTCTCTCTGTATGTTCACTCAGTATGCCTCAACCACTTGCTCCCAAGGAGGAACTGACAGCATGAACCGCTCACTGTAACATTCCGCAAACAGGAAACACGAACGTTTACTTGGACTGGATTCGATACACCATCTGCCATCGTCTGTCCCGAGCATCCGCCGAGTGTTGAATGTATCTGAGTGCGGTCATAATCCATTACTTTTAGCAGTTTATAGACATTTGCATTACTTTCCTGCCTGATGTCATTAATTGTTAGACAAATATTTGCGGGCGAAAGAATTTTATTTTGCTTGTTACATTTATTACGAATGGTTAGGTTGTTTTGCTTTTTTTTTTTTACTTGGAGGATAAACAAGGTTGGAAGATGAAGAGCGGAAGAACACAAATTTGGTGGACAGACCGACAGACAGACATTGTAACAGACAGACAGACAGAAAAGGGCAATCAAATACAGGCAGATAAACGGACAGAGAGACAGACAGACAGAAATGGATAAACAAACAGAATAACTCAGATATAAAGACAGACTTTTGCCTGATAATCAATCCGTCAGTTTCTGTCTGTCTGTCTGTCTGTTTCTTTCTCTCTCTCTCTCTCTCTCTCTCTCAGACAGATAGACAAAGCGATTAAGAAAGATAATGACAATAGTACTAATTATGATCGTGACAATAATGATGATGATGATGACAATGAGCCAAATGGACTCGAAAATTTCCCCATGATATGAGTTTGCTTAATTAACTTAATAACAAGGTTCTTCATACTGTTTTCCACCGTTTTTTGATATATTTGATTAGTTACCAGTACAAAGTCGTCTTATTTTTAAGACATTTTTTTTACAAAATGACGATGACGACGACAATGATGATGACGAACTGAGTAGGCAGAAGTGGGTTCCAGAACTTGGCGATGGAGCAACTGCACTGTCATTACATTCTATATATAAGGATGGCGACCACAACGATGATGATTGTGACGATGACAATGATGATGATGATGATGACTATACTATATGACAAGAACTCGTAAGATGAGCTCATCGAGATAAAAGGAAAATAACATACACTTGAGATATTGAATGATATATTAATGCGACATGAGTAAGACACTGTGGAGAGAGAGAGAGAGACAGAGGCAGAGAAAGAGAGGGGGGGAGGGGGCAAAGCAGAGACAGTAACATAAGACAGAGAGAGAGAGAGACAGAGGAAGAGAAAGAGACAGGGGGGAGGGGCAAAGCAGAGACAGTAACATAAGACAGAGAGAGAGAGAGTGAGAGAGAGAAAGAGAGAGAAGAGAAAGAGGGGGCGAGGGAAGGGGTGGAGGAACGATTGGCGAGGTTACATAAGGACAGGTAAGGGTGCCAGACGTAAGCTCCAGTGCTGAGCACCAGTACGTACATGTAGCTCACGCGGGCAGAACGAGAGAATGTACACGTCACGCTGACTGCAGCTGGGGCAAGGTGAACCACAGCTAATCGAATCAGTGCATATGCTGTCGTTTTACCCCTCCCCTTCATCCTCCTCCCCCTCCCCCCCTCTCTCTCTTTCTTTCTTTCTTCTGCTCTTTGCGAATACCAAGTCTAGACTTCCATGTTTTCTTTCTTTTTTTTTCTTTCGTTCTTTTTTCCTATTTTTCTTTCCTTTCTTTCTCTTTCTTATTTAAATTCTCTCTATCTTTTTCCTTTCTTTCATTCATTCTAGTCTCTCTCTATTCTAACCAGTTAGAGATCCAATTTATAAGGAAGGCAAGGGCTCAAAAATGACCAATATATTATACACTATTTCAACCATACTGAAAGAACAGTTTCGATAGATGAAAATAGACTAATACTGGAATTTAAATCCTGTGACAAACGCGGGATACTGCATTACAGAACGATAATACTGCAAACAGTAGCGAGTGCTGTTGTGTTGTTGTGTTGGGGTTTACCGACACATCAGCACGATTACGGCTATATTGGGTCAAACACGGTAAGATATGTTTACACGTCAAGAAGAAGAGAGGAAAGACAACGGGACAGAAGACAGGAGCAAAGAGAGAGAGAGAGAAGAGATGTCTCTCCTGGAATGTCGAAGATGGCTCTCCATGGGAGACACCCCACCCTCCGGTGGCGGGCTTACACCGCCTGCAGATGGGAGCAGAGAACCTACTTATAAACCCCGGGCCCCCGCGGTGGAGCATAGTTGTCACAAATCCTGGCCCTCTCTGCCGCCATAGTTTATGGACTGATCACTGGTTAACAGAAAACGGGTCTCAAGTTGGGGCAGTATGACCGCAAGATGATTCAACGACACGTCACCAAATTCAGTGTATGACTGATCCATTATAAGTTAACTGAGCAAAGGTTGTAGCCTTAAGGTACCATTTTCGATATCTACCGCCACGTCGCCTAACTTAGTGTTTGATCAGTCATTGTGCATTCAGTCAACTCAAAATGGCGGAAGAGAATCATTCATATTTCGCTCCCACCACTGAAGCGTCACTATAATGGAGTGTAACCTACTCATGTGAATCCAGTGGACTCAAAATGATGGAAAGAAATTGATTACCTTTATGATTCCAGAGAAAAATCTGTACATTTAGTGTTCATTCCAATAGTGGCGGATATCTTCAGTCGATTCAAAATGGTGGCGGATGTGTTCAGTTGATTCAAAATGGCGGGGGATGTGTTCAGTTAATTCAAAATGGTGGCGGATGTGTTCAGTTGATTCAAAATGGCGGCGGGTGTGTTCAGTTGATTCAAAATGGTGGCGGATGTGTTCAGTTAATTCAGAATGGTGGCGGATGTGTTCAGTTGATTCAAAATGGTGGTGGAGAAATTACAGTAATAGGATTTCAGCAAATTTCCACCGTAATTAATTTCAAGCGATTAGGAATGATGGAAGAGTAGATCTAGTATCAGGAAAACATCGGTTGTCAAAACATGATGTAATCCAATACTTCTGATTACATGACAAAAGAAGATGATTTATCATTTTCCATATGTGTTATCGATGATCTGTCGGTTTCACAAGTCGCTTGGAATTATCTCGTTTGTTTCTCTCTTTGTATTTGCAATTTTGCAATTTCTCCCAGAGACTACTGAAAACATTTTCCAGTAGGCAGCCAGCACAACAGTACCGGAGAACAGTAATTACGGATGAAAACATCCATCCTGGAAAGGATTATGGATGACAGACTTTTAACACTTGCCTTGTGGACAGCTCATAAAGCAGATCTAGCGGTAGTTGTAAATCACATTATTATGAAGAAACAGTATTAAGGGAAATCCTGGCATGAGTTGGCTATGAAACCGCGGTAAGTTACATGTAGTAAGTTAAACCCACTGTTAGTAACAGAAAAGGCTTGTTGAAAAGGTAGTCTCTCAACTAACAATCTCATGTAGAGTAACTGTTTGGTCTTTGATGATAATACTGCACTAACTGCATAAAGTGAAAATTTCGTGGCTCATTTATTTGACAACACTTTCTTTCATTCCAGCCAGTTTGAATTCTCTAACGCACATTAACTCTCTCACTGACAACAGCTTTATACATCTGTCATCTTCTTTGATGTCTGAAAGCCGGCGTAATCCAAAGGAATAATTGATCATTGTCTGGACTGAGATTTCGCCATTTTTAACCAAAGACAAGCTGTAATATTCCAAAAAATACAATTTCTGAAATTATATCTCAAAATTCTGTTTGTTTTATTACTGAAAGTCAAGTTATGTAATACATGTAGTAAAATAATAATAATAAGAAGAAGAAGAAGAAGGAGGAGGAGGAGGAGGAGGAGGAGAAGGAGAACAATACTAAAAAATAATAATAATATTATATTATTGTATAACCTCTTCCTATAAAAGCTGTGGAGAAAGATGACATGGGAGTAGCCGCGGGCCATGACCCAGAACAGCCTGTCAGAAAGTGGCTTTATTGTCTCTTAAAAAAATAATAGGACCCGAAGATTATGGTCCATCAATGGAAGTTTCGTGAATCTCACAGACCCAGGCAACTCTCTGGTCCACACAACTTTGAATTTCTCCACAAAGCACAGCGTTTGAGGTGGTTCTTTGGTTCAAGTTTCACAGCTTTCAGGAATGCGTTCCTAACCTTGGGTACGATTGTAAACATCCATAACATAGCCAATTTCCCGGTCTAATCGGCGAAAGTGAGTACATCACTATTGCCACGGCACGCTCCGTTTTCCTTTGTTTACTGTATACTAAAACCGTACCTGAATCCACCACCGATCACAGACAAAACAGGATATTCCGACAGTTGGCAACAGGCCTGTGATCTTACATGTTTCTTTGCATCTAAGACCGACTGGAGGTAAAGCAATTACCCACTAATCCCCTCCCCCCCCCCTCCATCCGTTTCCCCCTCCAGCGCCCCATTGCTCAACATGTTCCCTGGATCAAGATGAAAAGCATCTATTCTGAAGGAAGGATTGTATCAATATATATTCCCTTTGTGGTTTAAGTCAGGATTTCCTGTGAGGTCTATACCCCACCAAATCCTTAACTGCGTCATTCGCATCCAGGAAAACCTTCTGTACTTACAACAGAATCGAGCGGCTGTAATTTCCCTTCGGAGATAGGATTTTTCGGTGAAGAGGAGATTTTCTGACCAGAATCTCACCTGAATCCTTGGATCAGACAGAAAACATATCTGTCCTGAAAGTAAAATTGTAAGAGGTTTTCCACCAAAACACTAATGGGAAAGAAAATCATCTCCTCTGACAATAGGATTATGTCGGTATACAGGAATTCTGGTTAATTTGCCCTCTAAAACCACCTGAGTTCTCAATAACAGCTATCCGTTCTGGCAGTAAAATCTTGTCGGTATATTTTTCCAAATCTTTCGAGACTGGGTTTTCCGTGAGAAGTTTATCCACTAATCTGGGCAGGTAATTTATGAACTGGGAGAGCTAAACCACGGATACCCCCCCCCCCCCTACCCACCCACCAACACCTTTCCCCCTTTCTCCCTTCACAATATCACACCACGAACATTTCAGGAAGACAAAAGTGGGGATTATCTCGTTATTTACGAGAGAATCAGACTGAATGTGGAAGACAGAGACAACAGACTGAAGTATGAATCATACAAACATTATCACATGTATATCTAAGGACAACGGCAACTTGAACAAAAAGACAGCGTCATAGCATCAACATGAGGAAACACAGTAGGGCACAAGATACTGCTGCTGTTGTATGTATGAGAAATTAAACGACTCTTTACAACGATCTTCTGAAAAAGGTTTATCTTTTAATGAACTTTGCGTCACTATTTACCTCAAACTTTGGTTTCGGCTACACTTGTTGAGAACCCAGCCTAATGGTGTGTCGATATGCCCAACTCCACAAAATTTGATCCACTGTTACTGGAAAATGTAACTTGCGACGTATTCGAATTAAAACTAATCGTTGACCGAACTGCATGTTTGTCAAATTAAAATATCGTGGCTGTTTAGGTAAGGAGAGACTGAAAGACTGCAATATTCTTAGGACCAGAATTCCCTGTAGATGATAATGAAGAAATAAATCTGAAATTCCATTATCTGCTACTTCCTCCCCCCCCCCTCCCCCAAACTCCTTTCCCATTCACGCCCCCTCCCCCAATTCTCCCTCACCACGCTATCCTTCTTTCCTCACTTTTTGTCTGCCTCTTTTTCCCTCTTTTCTGTCCCTCCTCTCTCTCTCTCTGTCTCTCTCTCTGAATCTTTTTCCTCTCTCGTCTCTCTTTTTCTCTTCTCGTTATCTACAACTCGTATGCTGACAAGGCGTCAGAAAAGGAAAGATCGCACAAGCTCCACCTCCCAGCCTGGTCCCGCGCCCACTATTTCCAGCCCCTACTGCAACAAGACTCTTTCGTGCGAAGGTCGGCCTCATCAGCCATCTCCGTATCACCTCAACCCCCAGTGATCACAAGTCATGGTCATCTTCGCTAGCGAAGGACGAACATCACCTACAACTCTCTCATCTCACACTCTCTATCTTATCCTTACCCTTCTGTCTTCCTGCAGCTACCTCGTCCATCCTCTGGCAGCTCAGTGGCAGCTATAACAAAGAACAGAACTGCAACAAATATAGTTATTTGTTCTTTTCAGGACTGAAGGGAGACAAACAGCATACCCTTGTCACTCATGGATATTAAAGTCGTAGTAATTACTTCCCTTATTGCACTATTTCTTTCCTCTGTTACACACGTGAAACAGCAAGGAAAACAAACGTAACAGTTCTGTATACCCTGACAGGGCCACCCACTATTCTGTGCCTGGCTGCTATAGCTATCAGTGCTGGATTCTAAGCCATCATTTCAAACTATTAGGCTCACGTAACCGTGGTTCGTTCAGCATAAACTATCGCCATCTTGGTGGCAATATGGTTGCTTGAATTGAAACAACCGAGAAACTTCACCAATTTTAACTCTTGAGGGACAACAGAGCAAGCGTACGAGGTCAGCATAAATGGGGTTAATTTGACCTCTTTTTTTCCGTTCATTTGCTTTCGCTCTTTGTTTTTAAATAGGAAAATTTAAGAACTCTTCCTTAAATATGAAGAAAAGAAAATGACTGTTTTATGACAAACTAGGCTGAACGGGCTCAGACCACGAACATTTTGCGTCTGAAAAAGTTCCATCAGAATCTGTCGATTTCTATTCGTAATAGTGGAACGCAAGATGTCGGGAAAGGAAAAAAAAAACCAACGCAGAAGTACGTCAGGCGTTTTTTTCCGACGTCTTCAACATTGAAGTCATTAATACTACTCACTACTATCACTATTTACAAGGCATCTAATTTCAGTAGGCCACGAGTCTGTCGCTATAGCGAAGAGTTTTAGTCATAAATTTCCTATCTCAACCAAGTCAAACCAACAAGTGAGGCAAACTTACTGCCGAGGCAGGGCCAAGGTCATAGGTCGACGGAATTTCCCGGGATATTTGGTGAACTCGATTGTAAACCAACAGGAGCTGTTACGCAACGGTAAACAAATCAGTGCCTCTCAAGTCCTTATTCATTTCGTTTCAACGTGTTGTGAGGAAGCGGAAAATACGTATACTGAACTTGAAAAACTGATTTCACACTTTGAGAGAACAAATATATGTTGAAAAGCGATCTCCCTTTACGAACGGACAACCGCAAAAAATAGCGCCATGCGACACGGAATTTCTTGCGTCTTTGTCCGTCGCCGTCCGTTGCATGGTGCGTGCGCGCAGAGACGGCCATTGGAGATAGCCGTTAGGGGGACGCAGTGGCTCTGAGGTTTGGTTGTCTGCTCACGGAGAAAACGGGCCGGGATCGACTTGCGGGTCCTGCATCGGGGGATGGAAGGACACGAAGATCGAA
>JBCEWB010142596.1:0-10897 GCA_039654565.1 Peronia peronii | reverse complement strand
TATCTATCTATCTATCTATCTATCTATCTATCTATCTATCTATCTATCTATCTATCTATCTATCTATCTATCTAAAAACAGATCACAGGTTGTATCGTTAAAATGTTAAACAACTATAATTGTATTTTGACAGCAATATTCTCTTAAATTGACTCAACTGGGACAATGATATAAAGTTGCAACATTAGAAAGAATCACTGGCTATAATTTATTTTTAAAAACTCTCCTGCTGCTTTATCAAGCTCAGATTGGTATTTTCGATGCAGTCCCAATTTTGTTTAAATGTCTTTTCCTCAATTATTCTCACCTGTAACACCACCGCAATTACCACTACTACTACCACCATTACTACCATTACGACTACCACAACAAGAATAAGTTTTAAGACCATCAAGACTGGTGGTCAAAATGTAGTGAATTAATACTGTTAGAACACATTTCACATGAAGAATGACACTAGTTAAACTTGTCTCACTCAGGTGATCAAAATCAAGTTATAAATTAATTCGAGTTCAATTGAAGTGCGAGTCATTATTACCATTTTTTATGTAAAGCGATTTTTTAAAAGTGATTTTTGGTGTTCCTCTTTACGGCAGATTATTCAGATGTGACTCATCGCGCTCCTTTAAGTGAAGACATGTCATCTATTTGGAACATGTGCATTCTTTAGAAAGTTGTTTATTCATGTGAACCAAGCTCACGAAGATGTTTTTTTGAAGACCTATGTGAGTAAAGACATGCATGACAGCAATTCCCAGTCATGCCCAGCCCGTGCATGTGGATACTGAGGACCTGTTTGGTCTGCTATGTGTTTGTTCGTCTGACCACAGCGCGCAGCATGGGACAGCATGAAGGTGAGTAGTTCATCTTTGATATTGGTATTGCATCATTATTGTGTGGATATTGGGCAATGTGAATTTACTATTTTCGTTGGCGTTAAGACGCTCATTCTGGAATCACTATTGTTATCGTTGTTATTGTATTTTTACTTGTTGATATTGTGTTTCTTTTTGTTACCATTGTCGTTCTATTTCAGTTCTTATGTCGGATCTTTTCAGACAAAATACACTGGCAGTTACTCCATCTTTCTCCTGTCTTCTATTGCCGTTCTTGCAATAATAATCTCCACCTCAATGACCCATTATATATTAATTATATCCATGACAATGTGTTCTACAAGATCAGTAAAGAAATCGAGGACCTCCCATCACGCGACAACTGACCATTGCTGAACAAAAGGAGCAGTCACAAACACCACGTGATTACTGCGAGGCAATTATTTACGTTGTTACAATTTAATGAATTTATTCTCCTTGTGTCTTCACTCTTTATTCTTTTTGTTTTCTGCTTTGTTTTTCCACTACTTTGTTGACCCATAAATTCCTCCCGGTTTATATCTTTCTGCTTTTTGGTGTTGCTTCCTTGTTCTTTTTTTTTTTAATTTCTCTCATTGTGCCACTTTCCATACCTCATCTCGTCTTAATCATTGCAGGATTGTCTGGATATTGTTTCATACAGTTGAGTGATTCTGAATTCGAGGAGTTGTTGATTAGTTATAGAAATTAATATATGTAAAGGCATAGGCAGAAAGGAGATGCCTTTGTGTGTGTTTGAAAGGGGGGGGGGGGGGGGGGGGAGAAGGGACATGGAGCCGTTGAGTTGATATCATCAGTGTTACGATTTGTTTTTGCTTTATTTTGTTGAATAGGACTGACTCATCATGGTATGTCGTACGCGAGTCATAAACAGAACCTAAAGGAATAGTATTCGTGAAATGAATTTGTTACAGAAGGGAGGTCGTCCTTTATTTTATCTATATTCCGAAACACTGATAAATTATATTTTTTCCTTTCCCCATCCCATCCCATGTCTCCACGTCTCATTGCATTAGATTTTTAATTAAGATCTTAAAATATTCCTCTCTGATATCGAAATATTTTGCTCGAATAAAACATATGATTATCGTTTCATCAGTTTGCATTTAAAAAAATCTTGCGAGGCATGCAAAAAGAAAATGAACAAATAAATAAAAATTTAAAGAAAAAAAAATAAGATAAAATAAAATAAAATAGAAAAAGATTGTAAAGATAGAGTATCATTTTGTAACCGAAACTAAACCGGGATGCTCAGCCAATACATTCGAAATCGAACCGGCTAGTATTTCTCCCTCAGAGGAAATGAAGCACTGCACCATTTGCTTTAAAAAAAAAACAGAGCTTGCATCATCCATGATCTCTTTCTTTTTTTTTTTCTTTCTTTATTTTTTTTTGTTCTTTCTCTCTTTCTTGTTTCTAACCATCATGATAAATATTGGCGGATCCCAGAATTTTTGGCTGTAAAGTGTGACATCCTCATGATGTATAACTTATATTCCGACATGTTTTTATCCTAGAACTCTTTTCATTGCTCCTGCCACAGTAGTTTTTGTTGCTGATGTCGTTGTTGTTGTTGTTGTTGTTATTGTCCTTCTAATTGTCTCAGATACAATATGAGCTTCAATTTGATGTTATAAGTCCACTGTTTCACCATATTATCAAATTTAATATTAGAGGAAAATACACGGGGAGGGGGGGGGGTGTAATTTCCACCCCGTGATTGAAAGATCCTGAACTTGATTTAGAGTCTGTGCTGGTCTTGTATCTCCCAGACTCATCAGTGAATGAACGAATCTTATGACGAAACGCTGTTTTCAGTATTTGTCTTTTTAATCTAAAATTTGTGCCCCCTAGCAAACTCAGCATGAGCGCTAAAAAAAATTATGCTGAGAGCCCGGAAACTCCCAGCCTAGACAATCCTGCACTCTCCTGGGCTGGTTTCTCAATATTTGGACCGCATGCTTCTCATTTCGCCGAGACAACGGTTCATTTGCTCCAGATAAATCCTTCTCAAAAGCAGGGCCAGCGCCTGGCTCTGACAGTGACCGGTAACGAAATTGTTTATGTGGCCGTGAGCCGGGAGAAAACAGGGTTGTTGTGGGTAAATATGATAAGAGCAAGAGGAAGCGGCCGTCTTTCATCGCACCTGGTTTGAACTTTTAGACAAAAAGTTGTCACGTATTCAAGGATGTTAGGAATGAACAGGTACATTATAAAAAAAAAATAATAATAATAAATTAGAGACGAATGTGTTAGTGTACATTGCAAGATGAGGATCAGCATAAAGAAGGTAGGCTTATCTAATATATTATATAAAGGCTTAATGATAAATAATACATTACATTTATATGCAGATAGATTGATAGTTTATCATGTCACAAAATGTAAAGGTGATGATAGGTATAAGTTTGTGATAATCTTTAGAAATAGCAGATAAAACCAGTTATAAACCTCGAAATAGGAACGAAACCAGGTAAGCAAAAATGAAACATCGATTAGATGATACTCTTTTTTAAAAAAAAATTAAAAAAAAAAAAATCAATATTCCTGTTATTTATGCTGGAAATAGAACTAGCATATTCTCTTCTTTATATGTTTTCTGTCCTTCTATTTCGAATTTCACATCTGCAATTTCTTTGGAACTTTTCTTTTTCTTTCTCCCACTGATAATAGGTTAAAACATAGAAGATAAAGAAACGAACGATGAATGAAATGGGGTTGGTGGAAGGAGGAGGGGGGGGGGGAGGGGGGGAAGGGGGTCAGAAACGGAGTCTATAGTTTTGTTAGTCACGGTAGGTGATAACAGTTGTGCTCTCATACTGAGTCATGCCTGAACTAGATTTCCAGAGATTACGGCCTAATTCCGAGGGCACTGTTGCCAACAATTTTAGACATAAAAGTTTGTCAGTGTAATTTCTTGTAAGAAATAAATGAATTTATTCATTTGTTTGTAAGCCAAGACCTGCGGCGATCACTAGATATAGACTATGAATCTGAATGCAGTAACGGTATACTCTAGCAGTTTGAGACTTACCTTTTCAAAATCTCAAATCAAATTAATGAAACTTTTCTACAATTCTTTTTCAATTTATTCATTATTTATTTATTTGTTTGTCTTCTTATTCATTTATTTGTGTATTTATTTATTATTTATTTATTTTGTTATTTTATTTATTTCATTATTGATTATTTTTTATTTATCTATCTATCTATTCATTTGTTTATTATTGATTGATTGATTCATTCATTCATTTATTCATTCATTTTTTATTATTTATTTATTTATTCATTTATCTATTTATATTTATTTATGTAATACTGATGTATTTATTTCATTATTTATTTGTTTATTTATTTATTTATTAAGCAACGGTACAGACGTTCAATGTCAGTATCAATGTTTGGTTTTCAAGAACTTGAAACACTGCCAATATTATCCGAGATAAGTCAATAAAATGAATTTATGAAATGTCTGTCAATCGACATATTGACAACTGGAAAAGTGAGGTTACCAAAAACACATAAGCAAATCAACGGATATACATATATGTACAAGATATTATGGGAGGGGATCAGAATGATCAGATTATCATTGTGATAGATAATATTTAATTGACTATGATTGCAGACAAAGCATATTTTAATTATCACTATACCTAATGGACTAAGGTTTATATTGATTATTCTCATAGCAAGTTAAAAACGTGCAATATAAAAAAAAAAACAATTTTCAGTAACTGACTATATTGGCAATCAAAAAGGGACAAATAATATTATACGACTAATAAATCACAAAGGCGAAAGCCGACTTAATCGATTAAGTCAGTACTTGACTTTAAAATTGTATATCAGTCTACCAGTTGAATATATTTACATCATCTATATCTCACCGATTTCACCATACAGTTTGGTCTCGTGAGGATATAATAGAATAGACGTCCGGATTTTTGGAAGAAGGAATAAGAGACCAAAAAAAAAAAAAGAAAGGGGGGAGGTGGGGACGGGCTTTTGGTCTGCCGTATATATAGCAGAAACAAACATCAGTGATGGAATGAAAAAAAAATAAAAGAGGGCAAGGGTCTGATAAAAGATAGGATAAATGAATAAAAGAACATCTGGATAGGAGTAGGAGGAGAGGGAAGTGGGGTTAAGGTTGGGATGGAGAATAGTAAGCAAGAGGAAGGTACGGAGGGGAGGGGGGAGGGGGGGGGGAGAAGACGGGAGAGGAATATCGGCCCTGCCAAAGGAAGTGTGACACGCTCTCCCAATGGGAAGGTAATGACGGTTAAGCTTGAAATTGCCGGGTCCCGATGGCAGTTAATGACTCCAAACTAGGCCAGGAATTTAAGGGAGAAAGCTCCTTAGCAAAACTAGAACAAAAAAAGCGGATATTCCTAATAAAAGAAGAAGGGGACAAAACTGGCATTCTATCAACAGAGTGGAAATTTGAAGAAGAGCAAAAAACGCCGTTTCTTAAAACGTCAAGGAGTGAAGCATCAACAGACAGAGATTCACATTTAATGCGACAAAACAAAAAGTGCTCATTAGAAGAGATATTGAAAATCGTGATTATTTTCTTCCTAATACTGGCTCAAAACATTTTTTGAAGGGCACTGTGAACCTGAAAGAAGGTGGCCATGAAAAAAAAATGCTTGTTTTAACTAGAGCATCTCTCCCTGCCCCTCTCCTGCCCTTCCAGCCCCCTCCACCCTCCAATACGCCATGAAAAACACACAAAAAAACAACAACAACAACAAAAATGGGATATATTTAACAGAACATTATTCAGCAAAAATATCGGAATGAGTTGGATCATGTTCAGATTATCGATTGTTTGAAGAGAGAGGAAAATTGTTTACAAATGGGGTTTCCTTGCAATGCGTTAGAATACACAAAAATTTCAGGGTAAATGTAATGACGGCCACTAAAATAAAGGTGTGAGAGAGAGAGAGAGAGAAAGAGAGAGGGGTGGGGTGGGGTGGAGGGGGTGGAGGGCAATTCGATGGGTCGAAAAAGAAAGAGAGGGAGAGAAAGAGAGAGAGAGAGAGAAATCAGAATCAACTTTTTTGCAGATTAGACGAGTTTCGATCTCTGAAAATGAGCATGTTGTGTATCAACAAAGGGGAAAGACAGAATAAGGAATGAAAACTATCAGAGAGAAGACGTAAAAATAAAATATTAAAAACCATGATGTGTTGACAGTTTAGCAATAATAACGTCCCAATCCCTGTAGTTTTCATGACATTGGGGAAATGTAAACATTTATTTTCCACTTAGCTGCTGTCGACAAGGAACAGAACAATGTACTAATTTATGGATTACAAACTGTGACATTGATTCCTGGGCTGTACACGATTGTCAATGTCAGTAATATGATATTATTGTAATATTTTTTAAAAAATAGTATAGAGAGAGCTGTAAGAGAAAAATTATTATCCTGCCGTCCATGATGTTTTTATATATAACATTTTTTCAAGTCTTTTCTTTTTTTCCCCTTTTACGTTTACGATTTCCCATTCCATGGTTTAGAGGCCAAAATACTCTGTCCAGTGTTGGCTTGACGCGATAGAGCAGCAAATATAAATAATAGGTAATAGCTCAAACTTGATCATTTCGCCAAGAGATTTGAAGATTCATTCATTTAGTCTCATCTGTGGTGAAGAATCCAAAGGCACATTCACTGCTGTCTTGTCTGTTGTGAAAGATCATAAAGTTCGATCATTGTTGTCTCGTCTATATTGAAGGGTCTAACGGTTCATTTCTTGATGTCTCGTCAGTACTGAAAAGGATAAAGTTTTATTCATATCCTGTCCGTATTGAAAGGTCTAAAAGTTCCTTTATTGATGTCTAGTCTGTCCTGAAAAGGGCAAAACTTCCTTTATTGATGTCTCGCCTGTATTGAAAGATTCAAAGGTTCATTCATTGTCTCGATTGTGTGACTGCAGTGCAGCTGTTTACAGCCTGTTGGAATGCAATGCCATTGAGGGAATAAACATGGTCTCACATTCACAGAGGGAATATAGCACTTGTCAGATCTATGAGTCTGAAATAATTTCTCAATTTTTTTAGCAGTGTAGCAATGATGAACAAGAGGTCAATCTGAGGGAGGCAAATAAACATTGTCCAGGCTTTTTGAACAGTAAGTTCCACATTTCCGGTGAGATATAATGTACTTGAATTAGAGTATGCCTGATGTTCCAGATGCACAGAACTCACATAACTGTCGATGTAAATTACTGAAAAAAAAAAAACGCTGTTCCTGATAGTGAAGGCACTTATAATGGAATAAAATTAAAATCTAGTCTATCATTGAAGAACTGAGGAGAACGTGGATAGGGGAGACGTGGTTAGTTTTAACTTGGCATACACATAATTTCATGTTTTTAAGCATAGGCACAAAGGAATAGGCTGCTTGCAGTCAGTAGCTCAACAGTCACTAGCGTCTTAACTGGGGAAGCTTGACTTCTGGCTTCTCGGATAACGGCAAGATACTTTTTTAGTTCCGTTGTTTATTTTAAGCACGTTAAAGAACCGTTAGTAGTTAGTTGAAAATCGGGTGAAATGTAGATGGAGACGTCTCTATCCGGACAAAAATTTTAAAAATAAGCAATAATAAATAAAAAGATCAGAAACTTCAATTCGAAAATTTCTTTCTAATCAAACTGAGCACGAATTTTAAGTCGAGATAATCTTGCTTCTGAGATTGAAGAGGCTGCAACATAATAATAATATTAAAAAACTGGGTAAAATCACGAGGAGAGGAACTTGAATTCAGTTGTCCTCTTAGGCCGTCTTTGTAATCATATCATATCTAACTAAACGGACTTAGTGAAATAATAATTAGGGAAATTGGAGTAGATGAGCATGCTTCCATCTTTATATGGTTTCCATATTAACATTTAATTTTGCCATAGGTGATAGATCAACAGTATTTTTTTTTATACACAGACAGGCATTTATATCAAATGGGTTCTGAGAACAATCAATAATATTGCACAGACAGAACAATAGCTAAAGAATAGGACGGTAAATGATCAAAGTCAAAATGACTTGGCGCCTTATGATAGTGACGAAATAGACTCGGTCATAATACCGATAGCGCAAGGACAAGGAACAGCGTTGATAAAATTTCACCGTGAAAAGACAGAGACGTGTCGCTAATGGAAAGGAAACCTCATAAGAAGCTTTGACCTTCTAACTCGTAAATCAGTTAGTCTTTGACTTGGACGGGACTGGAACTTTCGCCTCATCTGTTCAAGTTTGATCACAGGATTTAAGACAAGGCTTTAAATATGGAAACAATAACAACAACAACAACAACAACAACAGCAGCAACAACAACAACAACAGAAGGAGAGAGGCAGTGAGTGAGTGACAGAGAAAGAGAGGGAGAGGAAGGGACGAGAGAGAGAGAGAGATTACATTTCACTATTTCACTGAAGCTGAAAGATGGTAAATCAAAATCGTTCAGCTGATAATGATGGTGAGTGTTGAAGTGATTTCTAGGGCGGAAAAAAGTAAGAATCAATCTTTCTTGGCAAGAGACTGATTTATGTTGCATACTTTTTCTACCTGTCTCTAAGCTCCCGTGATAAAAGAAGAGGTAAGTGAGGTGAGAAGGTCGAGGCTACAGATACGTCAAAACCAGAAAACAAGATGAATTCCCAGACTATTTTGTTTGAGTTCCTCGTATTTCGACCATATTGGTGACTAAATTCTTCATTCTAATCAGTCAGTGCAGTTTTTTTGTAATACACCATTGCACTTCTCAGTTCAGTCCAAATCTCTTTAGAATCTAATGGTATTTTGTTAGTTCATCTGAGTAAAGACATAGTTACAGTCTGTGTCTTTTGCCCGCAGATTGGAAGCCAAATGTGCCCACTAATATTTCGCGGTTCAGTTAAACTTAAGTTGCAGCTACGTACCGGATTTAAGAATTCAACGTTGATTATTAAAATTCTAAATGTAATAGTCGTGGAGGTGAAAAGGTAGCATCTGCTATCCCTAGGCAGTTCACGGGTTGCAGGGTGTGGCACCGAAAGATCCATCTTTTGAGAATCTCAGAGGAAAAAAAAATATGTTACGTCTTGTGTGCGATAAACCAAGGGCTGTCAGATCGAACAGTAAACTGATTATCGCCGGAGTCATTTCGTGTCAACCCTAACGATAACACTGCGGCGCTGCTCTGGTTTATGGCAGGCATGCTGAAGTCAGTCGGGCTTCAGTGAGCAGGTAAGACTCATACAAACTCCATTGTGTCTACAGAAATCACCGTTAGCATTATCAACCTAGACAACATGCAGGAATTTCATAGATTTTAGAGGGACATTGTAAAATAAACATTTACACAAATGTCAAAATGCCACCTGACATTATGACAGAAAAAAATCGAGAGTATGATCTATCTCGAGCATGTCTGGTGAATGAGATGTTTTTAATGAAGTCCTGAGATGTAGTTACCTTGTTTTTCCAACATGTAAACATGTTTGTGTTGTGGTCATGATCTTTTGATCTCATTTGTATTCAAGGAGAAAAAAACAACAACAACAACAGTATGCAGAGGAGGAAAGAAGCTCTGAGAGACTTTTTCACATCAACAGCATATCTGTAGATATTTGGAGAGGGAAATATTTGGACTATATCAGCCGTTATCATTTGTAAATTTAGATGGTAAAATGGAGAGTTGATGACGAAAAGGCAACCTAATGTGCTCTTGTTATAGGACTCAGTGACTGAGTGCGAGTCTTCGTGCAAATTGCAGGGCATCATCAGTGAGAAACATAGACTAGACAAACCCCGATTGTAAATGATGCTGCCGGAATGGCCTTGCAGCAAACGCCACTATCATGATGAAGTAGATGCGATTTGTACTCAAAGTATCACAGAGGTAGTGCAGAAACCTGATGGTAATCATACTGCTGTGTGGATTACCCCAACCATCGATCACTTAAAATATCATTATGAGTGGCTGCAATTTATTTGCTGTTGCGAGAATCAACACCTTTGTTGATTTTAAACACATTTTTGTCAAGATCCACGGTGTAATGGGAGGCCTGGGTGAAACAACTGATGTTCGCATGCGGAAGGATGAAGTCTCCCTTATACGAACACCATTCCACATATAACTTATAACTATGCAATGGGTTTTGTTATAACAACTTATAATTTCATCATTGATTCCATTGCATTTTTTTTTTCGATACGCCGATTACATTACGCTTAGGCCTACTAAATAACACTAACTGCTTCATGGTTACCGATATTATTGTTCACTCTTAATGCATATATAGAGTGATGCAGAAGGATAGGCTTACATTTGTTATGCTATTATTATAAATTTCTTGACTGATCACAGAAGTCTCGCACCAATGCGCACAGTACACTCTTGTAGCAACTTTAAAACAACAGCATTTAGCCGAGTTTGGATTCGGGCACCTATGAGTCAACAGTGCACGTTCAGTCATGCTTGCCCCAGGCAGAATAACCCGGTTAAGGACCTTCGTTCAACACAAAAGCCGGTTGCACGAAACCCCTTTTCATCAGGTCATTTCTCCGTCATGTCTCTTGCTCACCAACTTCTGCATCTCTCTGAAATTTGAGAGAGACATATTCTCTACGGTTTCCCCTGTCGGAACTATATCCGCTCTGAGCGGTATTTCAATCGATGTATCAGTGGTGTTTTGTTTTCAAAGCCTTGTCCCATAACTTATGAAATCCTCCCGCGCTTTTGTTGTTGTGGTTTTGTTTTAATTAAAAACTCGAAATCGATTTAAAGACTTGAATATGTGTTGGTCTTGATACACCACAGCATACTTATTAAACACGATCGAACGATATTGCTGGCGTCCTCTTTTCATCAAATTTAATCTCTCTGTCTGTCTGTCCGTCTGTGTGTCTGTCCGTCGGTCTTTATATCAGTGTGTCTGTCTCTTTCTTTTTCTATATGTGTATAGATAGATAGATAGATAGATAGATAGATAGATAGATAGATAGATAGATAGATAGATAGATAGATAGATAGA